>JAHIAM010000552.1:0-35130 GCA_021605205.1 Aegilops longissima
GATTCCAAGTCACATCGACCTGGCAGGTAACACCTCATATCACTTTGCGGCCTCCACGCAGTATTCCACGGTGTCGCTTTACCTGGCACGGGACCGTTTGCGACTTTTAGCTCACGTATATGATAGTGTCGCTAGCATCCACATGACGAAGAACCGGGCCGACATGGCTGGTCGTGAACCAAGCGGCGCTAACCCATGGGACGAGCATACATGAATCACATAGAGCATGTCGGTCATCAACGTATGAATTGGGCTGTAACTGGGCTAACGAGGACTCCGGTATCCCAGGCTGTAGCAGAGCTAGGCAGGACTCGAATATCACCGTGTGACATTTCCCGAAGAACAGACATAGGAACAAAGTGAAACACATGCCGGCCGATCAAGTGTCCAAAGGTAGTCTTTGGCAAGCGAGGACTCGGTGAAGCGGGCTATGGCGGACTACTATCGCTCGGGAAGCACTAGACTACATTTCCCCATATGAGAGGCTGCCAAGGATAAACAACTAGATTGTCGGATCCCACATACCAAGCATTTCAAACATACACACAATATACTCGATATGTGTAAATACAACATGGCATCACAACATAACTCTCGACTCAAATATTTATTCATTAGGCTCAGAGGCGATATATTACAAACATGGGTCTCATGACCCAACACTTTCGAAACATACAAGTCAAAGCACAAGCGGAAGCTTAACATGTCAAGTCTGGACATCTACAAATGAAAAAGGCTGAGAAGCGACTATGTACTAGATTCTCCGAGGGCACAAGATCGTAGCTGAGGTAACAAGCTAAGCGTCGAAGTCCCGTGGAACTACTAGCGAGGCCAGCGTCTCTCGCAAAACATAAAATAAGCAAGCGTGAGTACAAATGTACTCAGCAAGACTTACATCGGAGAACTAACTACATATGCATCATTATCAACAAAGGGGATGGTGGAGTTTGGCTGCAACAAGCCAGCTTTGATTTCGGTGGCTATCTGAACTACATTGCAAGTAACTCTTTTGAGGTGGCACTTTTACGAGTCCACATATTCACCATATCAATACACCACTATGGACCGCTCCCGTCTCCCTCACGAGCGCCATCCATAGCACTCACGCTTATCTTGCGCATTTAGAGTATCCACTTTCACTTGTCTATGAACTATGCAAGGGGTCCAAGTTTCCATATCCGAGGAATCCGGCTATTGAATAGATAATGATAACCCTGCAGAGGTGTACTTCTTCACACGCTCTCGCAGTTATATCGCCTGTACCGTCATGTACCTCGGCAACCTTCAAGCGGAAGCTTGAGGCGAGTCGAATTACGACGACTAACCACACAAGTCTCGTCCAGGTTTATTGCCTATTCGGGTTCCATCCAAAGGAGATCCAGCAGGGTGTCGCTCCGGCCCCAAGCGATGTGTCTGAGGTTCCAAGCCCACCAAGCGGCGCTTGGCATGCCGACCCGCAGTGCCTAGTCTCATCCCAAGCCCACATGTGCAGGTGCCACTTGGTAGACTACTAAAACTACCTACAAACACGAAACTAGTTGCAACTCCTGGGCAGAGATCGAGTTGATTAATAATCCGAGAGGGGCGAGTTGCGGAACCCAATGTGGTAGTAGTCTGTTCATGGATCACCAACACAGAACTCAGTTCTGAGGGCGGCTGCAATGAGACAACCCACCATGTACTCCTACATGGCCTCTCACGCTACCTTTACCAAATCGTGTTCACACTTAGCTCACACAGTGGGACATGTTCACCACTTTCCAATTCATTTCCGATGAATGGACTGACACAACTCTAAGCAATAACAGGCATGACAAACAAGCATGAATGAGTAGGCACATCAGGGCTCAAACAACTCCTACTCATGCTAGTGGGTTTCATCTAATTCTTGTGGAATGACAGGTCATGCACGAGAGGATAAAGGGTTCAGCTACATGACAAGTAACACATGAGTCGTTGTTGTCCTAATGCAGTAAAATAGAGCAGGAGGCGAGAGAGTGGGATTATATCGGAATGAACAAGGGGTTTTGCTTGCTGGCACTTCGAAGATAATATAGTTCTTCATCGGTGTCATCGAACTCATCGTCGATGCGTCGTCTCTTGAGAGGGACAAACACCGACAAACAGGAAAAACACAATCAATGCAATGCACAATATGATGCATGATCATGACATGGCAACATGCTGTTGATTGAGCTAATGCAACTAACATATGATCATGACAAGTTAAATGGAGTTGGTTTGAACACTAGGTTCAAATTCAAACTCCATATGTGATTCTTAAAGGCCATTTAATTGAATTTTCCTAAGCGGTAGTCATCGTTGTTCTAACATGCATGAAAATGGTACAGATGGATAGATTGGATTTTTTGATCATTTTCATATATAACTTATCTCATTTGGAGTTACGGTTGAATTTCTATGATTTTTACAAGTTTTAAACATTTTACGGAATTTCCTGAATATTTAGAATTAAACTAATTCGAAAATGCATTCTTTGCGTCGGCACTAAATCGACATGGCGTGGCGAGTCAACGAGTGCGGTCGAGTCAAACGACCGGTGGGGTCCAACGATCGAGTGTCTCGAGCTGGTATGTGTTCTGCGACATGTGGGCCGATCAGCAGCCCGCGTCGGCCTGATCAATGTTGACGTGTGGGTCCAGGGTAATTAGATTAAACTTAATCTAGTTTAGTTAGCCAGTTAGTTAGGATGTGGGGCCCGGCTGTCAGTTTCACTGGAGGTTAATTAGTGGGGTCATCAGTGGCTAATGACGTGCCACGTCACCGGCCACCGGAGTTGGCGGCGGCGGCCGAATCCGGCAACGGAAATGCCGCAGGGGAAAGCGCTACGAGGGATGGTTTTGAGCGTGGTTTTGCGGCTATGGGTTCTTTGGGCTTGTAGCGCATCTAGAAGTGCAACAGCTCGAGCTGGGGTGGCGGAGCTCACGGAATGGAGCTTCAGCGGCGCGCGGAGTTCGGACCTCGGCAGCGGCGTTGCGAAAGCAGGCGGCAGTAAGCGTTGCACAGCCTCACAGAGTCACCATGAGCTCGGTGAGATGCAGGCGCGACCGTTCGAGCTCGAGCCGCAGCGGCGACAAGGCGGCAGCGGTGAGCTTCCGGCGCGGCGGGGATCGATGGTTGCGACATTAATTGACGAGGGCAGGGGTAAGTGGTTAGGGCTCACTGGCGATGGCAGCGGGGCCTTCGGCGAGTCGGGGACATCCGAAGCCGGCAATTTGTGGTGATGGCGGCGGTCGAGGTTGAAGAAGGCATCGATGGCGGTGTTGCGGTGAAACCCGGCTTGCGTGGCTCGTCGAGGAGATGCTTCAGGTCCTTGCGGAGCTATTGGTCCAGTGGTTGGGCTAGGGGATGGCCGTGGCTGCGGCGGTGCTTTCAGCGTCGGCGGGGTACTCGAGCGCGCTGCGAGAGAGATCTGAGGAAGGGGTGAGGCGGGAGAGTGAGAGAGAGGCGAGCGAGGTCGCGTGGCCTCGCCAGAGCGAGGAAGCAAGAAGCGAAGGCAAGCAGGGCTGGCGCAGCTGATTGTCACGCTCTCCGCGATTACCTCGCTTATACAGCGAGGAGGAAAACGACACGAGGAAAGCGGTGGGCTGGGCCATCTGGGCGGTTGGTGGCGCGAGTAAGGCCAGTACTAACTCTCTCTCTGTGTTATTTTATTTATTGTTTCTGTTTTCTATTATTTCTATAACTTCAGGGCTTTATTAAAAATGTCAGGGAATTTCCAAAAATCATGAAACTAATCATGACTATTGTTTGGAATATATCCAACAGATAAACATTTTAGTTGATGATTATTTGAGCATTTAAATTATTTATTAGCATTAAATGCCCAAATGCAAATACTTTATGAATTAATCCGATGACCAAATATGTCATGGAAAATGTACAACACCTCTGGTTATGGTTTCAAGCATTTTCCAAAAATGATGAACATTTTTAAAGCCATTTGGATTAACTGAAAATATTTTTAGGTTGAACCTATTTGAATTCCATTTGGTACTAGGGTTTGGACATCCCCATTTCAGGTTTAAATGAAATTTTGAACATGATGCAGCAACAAGCTAGTCCAAGTGCATAGCAAGGCTAGGGCGTGACATAAAGAGAGACTTTAGTGAATTCAGGATGTCGCCAAAGGCGAGTCTGAAAAGATGTCATGGAGTGAACTCCATAACGGCATGTCGGACTCGATTGGCGGTGGCGCCGAGGTTGGAGTTCGGAGAATCCGGCACCTTGGAGTCACGGTCTTCGCGAAGGACGAGGATGGAGTTCGGCTCAATCGCCATAGAGATCGTAGCCCGAGTGTCCAACCACTCGTCCTCGATCGGAAGTCGGCTCGAGCTAAGGTCGGGCGAGGCAGCTGAGTGCGACCTCTAGGGCCTTTGTTGATTAGCGCGAGCTAGATCGTGCCCATCGAGGACAGTCTTGGCGGCAAGCTGTGGCTCGAATCCGTCGAAGATCAAGTCTCCGCGGATGTCGGCGTGTAGTTCAAACTTCAAATCTGACCTAATGGCGAGGCGTAGCTTTGATCTGCTCCGGATGGCCAAGTGAATTGGCTCGCGATGCAAAGCCGCCCGAACACGAAAATATGTCGGGAGAAAATTCTCACCACTGGACGCGTCGTTATTGATGATCGAAGGAGCCATCGGGCCTAAGGATGGCGACGGAGGAACTCTCAATGAAAGCACCAATGTCGGTGTCAAAACCGGCGGATCTTAGGTAGGGGTCCCAGGCTGTGCGTCTAGGCGGATGGTAACGGAGACAAGGGACACAATGTTTTTACCAGGTTGGGCCCTCTCGATGGAGGTAAAACCATACTCCAGCTTGATTAATATTGATGATATGGGTAGTACAAGAGTGGATCTACCACGAGATCGAGAGGCTAAACTCTAGAAGCTAGCCTATGGTATGATTGTTGTTAGATCCTCTGGACTAAAACCCTCTGGTTTATATAGACACGAGGATAGGGTTAGGGTTACAGTCGGTTACAATGGTAGGAGATCTACATATCCGTATCGCCAAGCTTGCCTTCCGCCAAGGAAAGTCCCATCCGGACACGGGGCGAAGTCTTCAATCTCGTATCTTCATGGTCTAGGAGTCAGGCCAGCGGTGATAGTTGACTATCCGGACACCCCTAATCAGGACTCCTCACATATCTTGTTCTAGTTTGAGTTGTAATCCTTATGTTGTAATCAATAGAAGTGTGATGATCATCATTATTAGAGCATTGCCCAAAAAAGAAAGGCCAAAAAGGCCCAAAAAAGAAAATAAATAAAAGGGCAATGTTACTATCTCTTTTCCCACACTTGTGCTTCAAAGTAGCACCTTGTTCTTCATGTAGTGAGTCTCATATATTGTGCTTCAAAGTAGCACCATGTTTTTCATATAGTGAGTCTCATAAGTTGTCTTTTTCATACTAGTGGGAATTTTTCATTATAGAACTTGGCTTGTATATTCCTCGATGGGCTTCCTCAAATGCCCTAGGTCTTCATGAGCAAGCAAGTTGGATGCACACCCACTAGTTTTCTTTTATTGAGCATTCATTTATAGCTCTAGTGCATCCGTTGCATGGCAATCCCTACTCCTCATGTTGACATCAATTGATGGGCATCTCCATAGCCGTTGATTATCCTCGTCAATGTGAGACTTTCTCCTTTTTTGTCTTCTCCACACAATCCCATCATCATATTCTATTCCACCCATAGTGCTACATCCATGGCTCACGCTCATGTATTGCGTGAAGGTTGAAAAAGTTTGAGATTATTTAAGTATGAAACAATTGCTTGCCTTGTCATCGGGGGTATAGAAGTTGGGAACATCTTTGTGTGACGAAAATGAAGCATAGCCTAACTATATGATTTTGTAGGGATGAACTTTCTTTTGCCATGCTATTTTGAGAAGACATGGTTACTTTGATTAGTATGCTTGAAGTATTACTATTTCTTTTATCAATATGACCTTTTATTTTGTATTCATTCGGATCTGAATATTCATACCACCATTAAGAAGATTTACATTGAAATTATGCCAAAGTATCCTCCGCATCAAAAATACACTTTTATCATTTACCTACTCGAGGACGGCGGGAATTAAGCTTAGGGATCTTGTCGTCTCCAACGTATCTATAATTTTTATTGCTCCATGCTACTTTATCTACTGTTTTGGACTATATTGGGCTTTATTTTCCACTTTTATATTATTTTGGGACTAACCTATTAACGGAGGCCCAGCCCGAAATTGCTTTTTTTTGCCTATTTCGGTGTTTGAAGAAAGCGATATATCAAGCGAGTCAAGCGGAATGAAACCCGGGAGCGTGATTTTCTCACGAGCGTGATCCGAGGGACTTGGACCCTACTCCAAGGAACAAAAGAGGCGGTCACGAGGGTGGGGGTCGCCCCCTGCCTCATGGGCCCCTGTTGCTCCATAAGCGTACTCCTTCCTCCTATATATACCTCGTATCCCCAAGCAGATCGAGCAGGGCCAAAAATCTAATTCCACATGCCTTCACTGTATCCATGAGATCCCATCTTGGGGCCTATTCCGGAGCTCCGTCGGAGGGGGCATCCATCACGGAGGGCTTCTACATCATCATCAAAGCCTCTCCGATGAAGTGTGAGTAGTTTACCTCAGACCTACGGGTCCATAGTTAGTATCTAGATGGCTTCTTCTCTCTTTTTGGATCTCAATACAATGTTCTCCCCCTCTCTCGTGGAGATCTATTCAATGTAATCTTCTTTTTGCGGTGTGTTTGTTGAGACCGATGAATTGTGGGTTTATGACCCAACTTATCTATGAATAATATTTGAATCTTCTCTGAATTCTTTTATGTATGATTGAGTTATCTTTGGAAGTCTCTTTGAATTATTCGTTTGGTTTGGCCAACTAGATTGGTAGTTCTTGCAATGGGAGAAGTGCTTAGCTTTGGGTTCAATCTTGCGGTGTCCTTTCCCAGTGACAGAAGGGGCAGCAAGGCACGTATTGTATTTTTGCCATCAAGGATAACAAGATGGGGTTTTTATCATATTGCATGAATTTATCCCTCTACATCATGTCATCTTGCTTAAGGTGTTACTCTGTTTTTAACTTAATACTCTAGATGCATGCTGGACAGCTGTCGACGAGTGGAGTAATAGTAGTAGATGCAGAATCGTTTCGATCTACTTGTCATGGACGTGATGCCTATATACATGATCATACCTAGATATACTCATAACTATGCTCAATTCTATCAATTTCTCAACAGTAATTTGTTCACCCACCGTAGAATACTTACGCTCTTGAGAGAAGCCACTAGTGAAACCTATATTTGAGTCTATTCTCATCATATCAATCTCCATCACTTTAATACTTGCTTTGTTTTACTTTGCCTTTTACTTTTTACTTTGCATCTATATACCAAAAATACCAAAAATATTATCCTATCGGATCTCACTCTCGTAAGTGACCGTGAAGGATTGACAACCCCTAATTGCGTTGATTGCGAGTAGCTATTGTTTTGTGCAGGTATGAGGGACTTGTGTGGCCTCCTCTGGATTGATACCTTGGTTCTCAAAAACTGAGGAAATACTTACGCTAATGTGCTGCATCATCCTCTCCTCTTGGAAAACCAGCATAAGCTCAAGGCGTAGCAGGGTAGAAGGGGATTTGGCGTGTGCAGGCTCGGGGAGCAATTTCGGATGAGGAGGGAGTTCTCGGCGTCAAATTTCGGGATAACAAAGGCGGCGGTGGCGGGTTGAAAAGCGGGAGTTTCAAAGCAGGTGAGACAAAAGATACTCGAGCTTGAAAATTTCGGGATAACAAGGTGCGGATTCCTTGTTCGCGAGAACAAACTTAACGTGTAAAAAAAATCACACAAGACAAAAGAGATTCATGTCCTTTTACTATATTGCTATAGATGCCATTGAAAAACTACAAGAAAAATGTAAAAAAATCGGAGAACAAGATTACCTGCAGTACCAAATCGATTCGCACTTCCCTCAACAACAACAAAAAACAAATCAATTCCCACCAAAGAAAGAGTAATGTCCCTTTTTGTATGATTACAGATGCCATGATCTAGAATTTCAATTTTGAATCCATGTTATGTTGAATTGAATATATCATTAGGTGACCTTGCGGTTTATAATTGATGTAGTCGTACATTTTATCTTCCATCATATATGAACATTTTACTCCACCATGTGAACATATATATTGTCGTCTACCATATGGACTAAATTTGAATCAATTTTCCTTATTTGAATCGATTGTTGTCAAGTTATACAATAATTTAAATATTATCTTGATAACAAAAAGACATGCATATAGCAGTAATCATATTTCACTATGAACTACATGTACCATCGCTCTCCAATTCAAATATTTGTATCCATTTTATGTTGAATTCAAATCATAGTACATTATTGGTCTAGGTAGCGAGATGTTGGGATAATCTAAACCCTGTTTTCATACGTATAATTTTTGGCTGAATTGGGACAAGTTTTGGTATAAGCCTCTTGCAAAACGGAGATTCTCTCAACAAGCCTCGTGGTTCGAGAGAGCGTGTCACCTTTGTGTCTTGAAATGATATCGCTGCCTCCCCTGATTTTATTTCTGAGGCAACATAGAACTATATGAGTGCCTGTTAAATTTTGGAATTATTTCGGGTTCATTTGGCCTTTTTATACATTAATTGAGTTTGGACTTTTAATGTGCATAATCTAAATATGAATTGCATGCACATGCTCGGTGCACAAAGTGGGTTGAAAAATCACATGTGTGTCCTTGGTTGAATTTCTAGGTCCCATGGAAGAAATGAGAATGAAATTCAAACATCTCAGGCATCTGACTCTGCCGAGAACATCGAGAAACTTAGATTTTAAATTCATGTAAATCAAAACTCGGTGGAAATCATGAAACTTGGCATGGTGTCATGTCATGGCACTAACATGTTGTGGTAAAAAATTAGGCGATTTGGAAGCTCGTGGTTCTAAGAGGAGCGTGCCACCTTTGAGTGTGAAGCGATATCGCTGCCCCCCCTTTGAGTTTCTTAACAAAGGCAACATAGAACTACATTAGTGCCATGTTAAATTTTGGAATTATTCCGGGTTCGTTTGTCGTTTTTATACATTAATTGAGTTTCTGGTCATTTAATGTGCATAAGTCAAATTTGAACTACAAGCACATGCTCTCGTGCACCAAAGTTGGTTGAAAAATCACATTTGTGTCCTCGGGTGAATTTCTAGGTCCCATGCAAGAAATGAGAATAAAATTAAAACATCTGGGCATCGTGGCTCGGCCGAGAACATTGAGAAACTTGGTTTTAAAATTCTTGTAAATCAAAACACGTCTGAAAATCATGAAACTTGGCATGGATGTCATGTCATGGTACTACCATGTTGTGGTAAAAAATGGCGAATAGGAACAGATTTTGGTATAAGCTTCTTGCAAAGCGAAGCTTCTCTCAAGAAGGCTCGTGGTTACGAGAGGAGCGTGTCACCTTTGAGTCTTGAAGCGATATCGTTGTCCCCTTGAGTTTATTTACAAAGGCAACATAGAACTACATGAGTGCCTGTTAAATTTTGGAATTATTCCGGCCGTTTGGCCTTATTACACATTAATTGAGTTTTGGTCATTTAATGTGCATAATTCAAATTTGAACTACAAGCACGTGCTCCCGTGCACCAAAGTTGGTTGAAAAATCACATTTGTGTCCTCGGTTGAATTTCTACTCCCATGCAAAAATGAGAATAAGATTCAAACATCTGGGCATGTGGCTCGTTCGAGAACATTGAGAAACTTGGTTTTAAAATCATGAAACTTGGCATGGTGTCATGTCATGGTAGTACCATGCCGTGGTAAAAAAATTGGCGAATAGGAACAAATTTTGGTATAAGCTTCTTGCAAATCGAGCTTCTCTCAAGAAGGCTCGTGGTTACGGGAGGAGCGTGTCACCTTTGTGTGCATAATTCAAATTTGAAATACAAGCACATGTTCGAGTGCACCAAAGTTGTTGAAAAATCACATGTGTGTCCTCGGGTAAATTTCTAGGTTCCATGCAAGAAATGGGAATGAAATTCAAAATTCTGGGCGTCGTGGCTGGGTTGGAAACATTGAGAAACTTAGTTTTTTAATTCCTGTAAATCCAAAACACGCATGAAAATAATGAAACTTGGCTTGGTGCCATGACATGGCACCAACATGCTATGGTAAATTTGCAGTCCGATTTGAGGCACACATTAACAATCAACAAAGTCATTTTGGAACAAGTGCTGTCACGTTACAATCGAAACACAAGTATTATTGAAACCGTGGGCGTTCTACTTACTAGTACCATTTCGTGCATACGCCTCCCATTTTTATTAGCTAGGAGGCGCCGTGCAGAGTAGCTATTTGAGTCGAGAGCGTCGATCGGACCCCTGGCGTGCTTATCGGGAGGAGAGCCCTTTGACCTCCATCTGCCGTCCACCTCTCTCCCAAGGTCTCCATTAATGGCGCCCGAGCTCATTTAATGGCGTGGCTATGTCTCCTCGATTGAGATTTAAGAGAAAAAAAGAAAATCTGAAAGCACGGATCTTGATGTAAGATCCGCGGACCTATATAGCATCTCTGCGACTTATAGCAAGGATGATGAATATATAAGGGCGATTCCGATTTTCATTCTTGAAAACCACCACAATTCACAAGAAGTTCAGCACAACTCCAGTCTAACACGAAGGACTACCAGATTAAATCGCAACATCCCAAGAGGCCAACAAAGGCCAAACATCCATGCTAGAACCCAACATTTCACAACCGACGACACAATCCACATCCTAAACCGATTATTACATCAAAAGAAACCAGGAAACTGAAGGAAGCCCAGCAGCAACTAGAAGAACAACAACGCCGAGGAATGCATACAACAAGAGTTTTCTTCATTCCAGCCTCACAAAATTGATCTTCCAGAGAAAGATAAGGCGATTAATTGTCTTACATAATTAGAAAGATAATTAAAAAAGCCACATGCGGCTAAGCCCGAAATACACAAGGGTAAAAGAAGAAGGAAGACAAGGATCGGCTCGCTGATCTCTACTTTCTTGATCGTTGCTGCAGGCAGCGGGAACTAGTCTCCCCATGGCGGCGATGAGCTCTTCGTGTCCTCAAGGCGCTGCTTGAGAACATCCGGATTCCTCCACCAGCCTTTGGCGCTCGTTGCGAGCATGTCATTCTCATCCATAAGTTTCTTGGCGATGGCGCGGTCCTCTTCAACAAGGCACTGGTCTCCTCTGCTGGTACGCACTTGGACGATCTTCTCCCTCGGCAAGTCGCGCTCGGCCGGAGCCTCTCATTGTCCTCCCTTAGTTGCGGATGGCGCGGTAGCCTTTTCAAGCGAGGCTTTCACGTCGTCCTGCAACCTCGCCAAGCGGAGATCTGATCCATCGGCTATGGACGATCGCATGCATGCGCTTTATGTGATGGTCGCCTGCCGCGAGAAATTTTCCCGAGGCGCCGCGGCTGCGTGAGACATCTCTGCTGCATTAGTGGTGCGGCGGGACATCTCTGCTGCTTCAGCGGCATGGCGGACCGATCTGCTGCATCGGCGACGCGGCGGGACCTCCGTGTTGCTTGCAGCGTGGCGGGACGTCTGTGCTGCTACTTCCGTGCGGTGGGACATGTCGGCTGCTCTTGCAGCAAGCGGGACATCTCTCGTGCTTCGCTTCCATGCTCGCCTCTCCACGGTGGCAATCTCTCGACCAGAACTCACGCTGGCCATGGCGAGGCAAAGGAAGGATCTTGAATGACTTGTTTGTTTTTGTGGATGAGGAGTTGAGGAGGAATGTGCAGTCATCTTGGCATACTAGTATTTATAACCGAGTACTAATCACGCTCTAAGTGGGAAACCGTTTAGGTTGTGATCGGTGTGAACAGGTTTGGAATTCAATATAGCGTGGTACTAATATGCTCCTAAGTGGGAAACCATTTAGGTTGTGATCGGTGTGAACAGGTTTGCAATTCAATATAGCGTGGAGTAATTTGGAATGTGACGAGACGAAAGCTCAAAATTTATTGATGGTTCTAGTTTCGAAGTGCGGCACTATTCCCGGATGGAGTACTTCTTTTTCTACTCCCTCCTTTCCGGTTTTATAGGGCTTATCTCAAAATTTTAGTTTTCCATTTTATAAGGCTCAATTTGGTTGTTCCCCAACACATGTTCAGATTCAAGGTGCATTAAATCATTGCATGCAAGTATTAAGAAAATTGACCAATGCATGTACTTTATGCATGCATGCATTACAACTAATGCATTGATAAACATAATTTTTGAGAAAAACAAGAGCATTAATTAGGTGCTTTTGCAAACTACAAAAATATTCCACCACTCACCATAAACCGGAAAGGAGAATCTTGCTATGCGTGCAATAAGCGCACCGTCGTATACATATCTTACGGTTAATGGGGCGTTAAACAGGAATAATAGCGTGGCGAGCTCTAGGCTAGTCCTTTTTAGAGCGCATTAAACCTATCTCTCGGGACTTCTACTTACGCACCATCGTGCCACCCACAAAAACTTGTACTCTGAGTTTAGTAGTCGTTATACAGGAAGAGAAGAGGTGCATGCGCTTTTCGTCCTCTCACACACGCGTCTGTTTTTTCTTGAAAAGGAGGATGATGACCCCGGCCTCTGCATCTGGGGAGTCACACTGCGCATCTGTAGCTACAATTGTAGTGTTCTCAACCATCCGATTGGCTCTATCATGGATGTACCTATATACTAAAACATGTCTAGATACATCTATATTTTGACAAATGGAAGGCATGTATTGTGGGCGAGGAGTGCTTGTCATCAAAATGGATAAAAGGGGCGTATCTAGAACTAAAATAAATCGCATACATCTCCTTTTATCCATTTTGATGACAAGTAGTACTTCTTACCCAAAGGAACTTTATATCCAACAGATACAAAATATCCGTTCATTGTTGGAAATTACTAATCGATGTCGAAGTAATTGCTGCGCCGCCACCAAAACCCACCATTTCTTAAGCTAAAGTAGACCAAGATAATCCCTATATTAGCATATTACTAAGATAAGCAGAAGGCCTTTGTCGAAACATTTAGGGCGTGAGCTTGTCAATCTGAATGTGGAGGGACACAAGCTTAGCCCGGCCAGCAGCTTAGGCGGAACTGTCAAGAAGGTCAGCTCCTTCACGTCGGCGTCGCCGGGATCCTTGCTGCTTGTCACCTCCATTTCCACCTTGGCGGCTGTTGGGGATACAACTACGGTGTGAACACGCCCGGAGCTCGGTTTACCCTCGTCGTGATCGAGCCCATATGGAGCTGGAGCCGAGAGGTGAATTAAAGGTCCATACATGTAAACCGCCTTAGTATTGTAGCTTGTATTGTAAGGCAAGGAAGGAGAAACCAAGCGGACTCTTGTATGAGCGGATTGGGATTCTATAAACCATGGGCGTCAACCCGTGTATATAAGGGGCGACCCGCGGCGAGTTAAAGACGAGAGTTGAGGCTAAGGCAAAGCTATTGCTCCCTAATCGCGAAACCATATCAATCACACCTGGCGGGCGTAGGTTTTACCTTCATCGAAGGGCGAACCAGTATAATTCCCGTGTCTTGTGTCCGCCTTAACCCCTCTAGGTTAACCCGTGCGATGGCCCTCGACTATGTCCTTTCATGAGGACATCTGCCGTGACAATTCCACGACGGTTGGCGCCCACCGTGGGGCTATCGCATGATGGTTTGATGATCTTAGAGGGCAAGTTGAAGGACTCGAAGGCTATCTGATGGGCGGATGACTAAAAAGTCGTCGCGGCAAGCTCTATCGGCGATCACGGATTTGGGGCCCGAGGCGGCTCGGTTGAAATCACAGTACAGGTCCCCTTTGGCGGCATACGTGTTCATCGGCAAGATTGGCGAAGTCGGGGCTGGGCGGACGTGCGCACCGACCTCGTCGAGGCGGCTCAGCGAAGAAGAGTCCTGCCTAGCTGAACGGCGGTCAAGCATGTTTTCGTGGGAGTCGTCCACGGAGGATTCTGAGGCGGATCAGCATCGGTAGCGAAACCGTCGTTTACTCTGGCGGCGAATCGTCGGCGGGCGAGTCTTTATACCAGCTGCAGGATGGCGGATCGGGGCTGTTACGGCGGTGAGTATTCCGGACCCCTCGATCTACCCAACAGGTTGGGGTCTTCATGGCGATGCGGGAGGCGCTTCACTCTTGACGTGGCGCCCTGATCGCCCGGTTCAACAGTGATGATAGCGGCCGAGGCGGAGGCCTGTCGCCACCGGCTCAAGTTTTATCGAGCTTTTGGCGCATTGGCGGTGCTCATGGCGAAGCTAATCCACGGATCAGGACATACTGGCAGAGATTGCAAGGTGAGAGCAGATCACTAAAGCTAAAGCGGACTGGCGGCGCGGACGAGCGGATGGCGATGGAGCGAGCGCTTTGGATCGCGAGCTTATAGGCTCGAGTGGACGAGTGCATCACGGGAAGTCATGAAAAGGAAATCTGAGTCCGTTTGCCTTCAGTTTTTGAGGTAGGAGCTTTCAATACCGAGGCGAGGACGATAATCCGCGCTGTTGGTGAACGGCGGAAGCACAGGGGCGGCGCACAGTTCAGCCCGTCTGGTAGATCTGCCTCGCCATCATGCTGGTGCGCCCGGACCTTGCGAACACCTCCGGGTCACTACTCCAACCCGATGGATAATCTTGTGGCGGCTGCGGCTTGCGGTTGGGCGATTCAATTGAAAGCGATTCACCAGGCGGTAGAGACACGCCCGGGTTAGAGACCTCCTCGGACGGCCAGCTCGGCAAAAGCTTACTCGTGCGGTCGGGATCGAATCCTCCACCCCGCCCGAGCGGAGCTATAGCCGACCGTCGGCGAACCGGCCGTATCAAGCAATGCGCATGGCGTGGTCCGCCTCGCGGCAACAATCCGGCGGCTTTGAAGATGCTCAAGTGGTAGTGGACGCGCCCGGAACGCGTGGGGAGGCGAGTTAGCCGCACAAGTAGAGGATCATCCGGCTCGCGATTCGTCGACCATCTTGAGCGAGGGTGGCGTCGGCTCTTTGGGGTGCCTTGCCTCGTCCGCTTTCGCATAGCGTCGCTTGCCCAAGGACTTCAAGGGGCCGCAAGGTGCCAAATTATCTTGCCGACTTGGCTCGAGGCATGGATAGAAAGCTACGAGATGGCCATGGAGATGCTAGGCGTGGATGAAGCTGCATGTGCAAAGTACTTCACAATGATCTTTGGAAAGTGCGGCTCGGACTTGGTTGAAAAATTGCCGTAACTCTATCAACTCATGGACCCGATTGCGAACCGGTTCATCAAAATTTCAAAGACACTGTAAACAGCCCATATACGTGGTGGATCGGCAGCTTGTGTCGGCGGAGGAGAGTCTACAACCCATTGGAGTGCGCGGCGTCTCGGAAGTTTACATTCGTCGAGGGCGGGATCAACCCGATTCGCGATCGACCTTGGAAGCCAATTGCGGTTTGAGCCATTGAAACTGAAGCTGGAGTGGCATGAAGCGTTTTGCCATGACATGGGCACTCTAATGGGCGTTTTGGTAAAATCGCTGATTACGATAGTACCAAGGATCCCGAATCTGAGAATGATGAAGTGGGAAGGGAAAGCGAGCGGCAACTCGAGGCAGCAGCATCATTCGGCGGGCAATGGAGGAACAAGCGTAATGACGGCAACATGGGCTTTGTGGCCCACACAGCAGCGCAGGACAAGGGTCAGCGGCGAGGTAAGCAGTCAAACCGGGCGGTCACAATCCGGATCGTTTGAATTTCATATTGAATCAACCTTGTCCGAAGCATGGGGCCGAAGGAGGTACCGGCAAACCACCTTTGGAAGGATTGTTATATTATGCAGGAGTTCAAAATTCCAACTCTTTCCGGTATGATCAAGGGCCGGTGGCGGTTCAGAGTCCGCCCGGATTCTGATGGAGAAATACCGGCCCAGGTTTGGTGGTAATCCGGCGGGCAAAGCAATCGAATAATCAAGGCAATCGGAATAATCAAGGTAATCGAGCGATCGAACCAAGGGGCTACAATCAACAACAGCGGCGATCGGGTTATCGAGCAATCCAAAGCAGTTGAATGGTGGGCGGTACCGCGTCTTTACCACCAGCTTGGACCGGCGAGACCGAAAACTTCAAGCGGGCGGTCGGTGTTGTTGAACGGCTGCGCGCATTACCTCGCTGGTCGAGCAGCCCGATCGTGTAAGGCGAGAGAGGACCATCCTCCCGGGTTTACAATCCGAATTGATTAACCTAGTGGTGGCACCCGGTGGCGGGTACAAGTTTACCAAGGTTCTTATGGATGGAGGAAGCAGCATCAACATCACTGTACTCTACGAAACTTTCCGGCGTATGGGGTTAACAGATGGGCATCGAGGCCATCCAGCCACGGTGTTTCACGGTGGTGCACAGTAAGTCGGCGTACCGGTCGGTAAAATAGCTCGGAGGTAACCTTTGGAGCGAACATGACTCGAGCGAAGCGTTGACATTTGAGGTGGTGAAAATTCAAAGCCCTTACCACGCCCTCTTTGGGCGGCCGGCTATACTAAGTTCATGGCGCGACCTGTTATGTTTACTTACAGCTGAAAATGCGGGTCACAAAGGCGATAACGGTTCATGGGAGCCGCGGATCGCCTGAGTGCGAGGAAGGTGATCGCGGCTTCTGAGTCGGTTTGTGCCACGGAAGAGTTAAAGTATTATAAGGATAATGTTTATCCGGCGGATATGACCCCTTTGAAGAAGCCAACTACTGAGCATGATCCGGACTTGAAGTTCAAATCGGTGGTGAGGCGAAGCTTGTTGATTTTGTGCGGCGATTCGTCCAAGCAGTTCACCATCGGTGCCAACTGGATCCTAAATAGGAAAGCGCTCATCGAGTTCATCCGTGAGAATCGGGACATTTTGCATGAAACAACCGACATGCCGGGTGTACCGAGGAACTCGTGAACACACTCTTAATGTGGACTCGAAATACAAACCCGGTAAAACAGTTTATTCGCGGTTTAACGAGGAAAAGCGCAAGGCCATCGGAGAAAAGTTGCTAGACTTTTGGCAGCGGGGTTTATCGTCGAAGTCTTTCACCCAGTGGCTTGCTAATCCGGTATTGGTCCTTAAGAAAAATGGCAATTGGCGCGTATGCGTGGATTACCGAGATCTTAACAAAGCTTGTCCGGCGGATCCTTTCGCCCTCCCGCATTGACCGGATCATTGATGCAGCGGCGGGTTGTGGCGTTTGAGCTTTACGGATGCGTATTCGGTTATCATCAGATTAAGATGGCGGTTAAGGACCAGGAGAAAACTGCGTTTATCACCCCTTTGGAGCCTTACGCTATGTGTCCATGCCTTTTGGGCTCAAGAGAGCCCAAGCAACTTATCGGCGTTGCGTCTGAAATTGTTGCATGAACAGATCGGCCGTAATGTGCGCTTATGTGGATGATATCGTGGTGAAATCAAGGCGAAGGAAACATTGATTGAGGATTTAAAGAAACCTTTGACAACTTGCGGGTGTACAAAATGATGCTCAACCCGGCCAAGTGTGTCTTTGGTGTTCGGCGAAGCAAATTGTTGGGTTTTCTCGTGTCCAACCGAGGATTGAGGCTAATCCGGAGAAGATTACAGCTATCACCTCCTTAGCTAAGCCAAAGTGCATCAACGATGTCCAACGTTTGGCAGGCGGATTGCTGCGCTAAGCGGTTTATCGATCGCCTAGGAGAAGGCCATTCCTTTGTACGAGATCTTGAAGAAAGGCGGATCAATTTATGCGGGCTCAGCTAGCGATGAGGCATTGGAGGATTTAAAGCGGCAGCTAGCCAACCCTTTGTTCTTGCTGCCCTATTGACGAGGAGCCGCTCCTCTTATATGTTCTGCTAATGCGAGGCGGTGAGTGTAGCCATTGTGGTGGGCGCAAGGAGGCGGGAAGGAGTATCGGTTCAGCGGCGATTTACTACATCAGCGAGTTCTCATCGAATCTAAACAAAGATATCCACATTGGCGAAGCTGGTATATGGAGTTTTTATGGCAAGCGGAAGCTGAAGCAATATTTCCAAGGCACCCCATTACGGTGGTCGATTCGGCTCCCTTGGGTGATATCATCTTGAACAAGGAAGCGGCGGCGGATTGCTAAGTGGGCTATAGAACTTGGGCATACGGTTTAAAGTATGTGCCCGGACGGCCATAAAGTCTCGAGCACTTGTGGATTTCATTAATGATTGAGCAGGTTACAAGCGCCCGGAAGAAAGCGGATCACACCTATTGGACCATCCATTTGATGGGTCGAGGCAATTGGAGGGCTCGGGGCTGGAGTCGTATTAACTTCCCCACGAGGTGACAAGTTACATTATGTTCTCCGCCTAATGTTCCCTTGTACTAACAATGCAGCTGAGTATGAAGCTTTGCTCCATGGTCTCCGGATGGCCAAGAAATGAATCTCAGCGGGTTAAATGCTTTGGTGACTCGGACTTGGTGGCCCGGCAAGTATCCGGCACAGGACTCAAAGATCCACTCATGGCTGCATATCGTCGGGAAGTGGATGTTGTTGCAGGACATTTTAAAGGGTATCAGGTGGACCATGTGGATCGTCGGAAGAGCGAGGCGGTGATGCTTTGAGCAGCTGGGTTCCCAGCGTAAACGGTCCGTAATGTTTTCCTTGATGTCTGCACAAACCGTCGATTAAACTTCTGATGAAATTGATTTGGCTATCCCGATCCGGAGGCTCACTTGGTGGCGGCCTTGCATGTCATTCAGTTGGGCGCTCCTTATTTGGCATACATGAACCAGGCGAGTTACGGAGGATGAGGCGCTGGCGGCGAATAGTTCGGCGGTCTAAGGCTATGACCATTGTTAATGGCGAGTTGCACCGTCGCGGTGTGTCGAGGCGTTTCAGCGTTGTGTGTCCCCTGAAGAGGGCTGTGAGATATTGCGAGAGATTCATGAAGGGATTGTGGTCTGCGCGGTTCAAAGTCCACAGTGGCCAAAGCATTCCGCCATGGTTTCTATTGGTTGTTGCCCATGCTTGATCACGGAGGATCTGGTCGAGACGATGTGATGGTTGCCAAAAGTTCTCAGGCGTGCTCATGTGCCAGCCAAAATTGAGGATGATTCAATTACTTGGCCATTTGCGACTTGGGGGCTGGATATGGTTGGACCTTTCAAAAGGTCCAAGGACAAAAAGACCCACCTGTTGGTGGCGGTGGATAAGTTTACCAAGTGGGTCGGCGAGCACTGTTAGCAAGTGTGGCGCAGCCACGGCGGTTCAGTTCATCAAGCGGGTGATTTTCGGTTTGGGTTTCCACAGTATCATCACGGACAATGGCACCAATTTGTCCAAAGGAGCTATGAAGGAATTTTGTGAGCGAGCACATCCGGCTTGATGTTTCTTGGTAGCCACCCGCAATCCAATGGTCAGCGAGCAGGCTAATCAGGAAATTTTGAAGGGTATCAAACCCGGCTTATGGTCCCTTTAGAGAGGGCCTTGGGTTGTTGGGTGGAAGAGCTACCATCGGTGATATGGAGTATTAACTACCCCTAACCGATCCACTTTGGATACCGCCGTTCTTTATGGTCTATGGGCGGGCGGTCCTTCGATGATATCCGTCACGACTTCGCCTCGGTGGCAGCTTATGTTGAGGCGGATAGCGAAGCAGCACGGCAAGATGGTTTGGACCATTTGGGCCGAAGAAGCGCGATATGGCAGCAGCCCGTTCGGCGGTCTACCAGCAAGATCTTCGTCGGTATCACAGCGGCGAGTTAAAACCAGAACCTTCGGGAAGGAGATTTAGTGCTGCGGCTCATTCAAGATCGAGAAAGATATGCACAAGCTATCCCCACCTTGGGAAGGGCCTTTTGTGGTCAGCAGAATCTATACAATGGGTCCTACTATCGATTGATGTTAGAGGCGAAAGGACTCACGCCGCGTCGAGAGGAGGAGACCAACGAGGCCGTGGAACATAGCTCATCTTGACCTTATTATACTGAGCCATTGGCTCCACTTATGTACATATCAAGACTGTATATATTATGAATAAAAGCAATAAACGGATCCTCGGCTAAGCGGGGCATCATTACGTATAAAAAGACGGTTTGGGTACATGGAATCTTTGTTGTGAAGCGGCCTCGGTTTAACCCTTAGCCTTGTTTTGAAACTTTTGTCATTTGGGGGCTTGGTAGTATCCGAACCAATGCAGCGCCTCTTAGCGGTAAAGCCACCGGATCATTTGGGGACATGGTCACGTCTGAACCGATCCGCCTCTTGGTGACCTAAGGCCATAGAATCACTTGGGGCTTTGGTGAACCGAACCATTGCAATGCCACTTGATCGGCATCATGCCACGAGTTGATTGGGGACTGGCTGACTTGAACCATCGCTTCGCCCGTATAGGGGCTTGGTCTGTCCGACCATGGTAACACCATCGATCGGCTCAGTACAGCCTTGTCCGCCAAAGCGGTTTTCTCATTGATTTTGTTTCTATGTGGTTTTGATACCAATCATTTGGCTTTTGTCGGCCTTCTTAAACCGACAAAATTTTTATTAAACGGTTCACGTTGTCGTCGTTTTTAAGCTGGCGATTTTGTTCGGTTTGATTTTTCTTGTTAAACATCCATTGTGGAGTAACAGGGGCTTATCATGCGCACGATTTACGATAAATCGGTCTTATCTGAGGTTGCCCTCCTTTGGCGGTGATGGTTTATAAAACCTCCGCTTGGGATTGGCTAAAGCCAGCTGTGTGCTGATCTTTGGCAGGTATGTTAAGTATCACATAATTTTGATCGCATACCTCGGTATTTTCTCATATAAATATTGGTATCACAGTCTGGTTAGAGGTGTAAACCGCCATGGCGGTTTAAGAACTTGTGATTGCAGGCAAAATATGTTGCGGATTTACTACAAAAGCCAGCGGACCCGGCACCGCCATGCAAAAGTTTGAGACCAAGGTTGTACGGCATTGTTCAATGAAAGACACTTGCTATCCTATTACAAAGCCTTTGAGGCCGGCGTTTTTGCAGAGCTTTGGATATATCGCCCGGCTTGTGGATTCTGCTGCTTCACCGGGTTGGCGCGAGGTGGAGGGGCGGCGCTGGCGTCGGTTCAGCTTCTTCTTCTTCCTCACCCAAAGCCGGAAGTCATTGGTAGACCGAGTCAATCCGGGTTAAGGCACGAAAACAGCTTCTTCACTTATCAGCTCAGCGGATCAGCGTCGAGGCGTAAGTGTGCTTCGGATTGGAGAATCAGGCTCTGCACTTCGGGATGACAAACTCCACCGCTTGTTGTTTTGCGTCATAAAAGATCGGTGAACCTCAGTTGGCCCGGCGGCGGTTGACTTCGCCAGCGGACGCACTTCCTTTGTAATCCGTTTGAGGCATCGTTATCAAAACTTCACCGTTCTATTGAGCCTTTGGAAAACCTTTAGCTATGTCGGCGGATCAAGATCCGCTATCCATGCTTTAGCGCGAGTCGAGCGATGGCGTGCCGGCCGGGCTGCGGATCGCTTCATCTCTTCAAGCTGCCCGGAATCATGGACAGCCGGTCCGGCGTCTCTCGATCGAGGGGCGGCGCCGTGTTGTCATATGAAGTGGCGGATATGACCCGCTGGCGCCGGTGTATAGCTGCTCAATCGAGTGTCTGAAGCCTTGAGTTTTTCCGCGCGTCGAGCCGGATGAGCAATCGTTTGCCTACACCAGGTTTAGACAGCTCAAGTTAAACGGCGGAAGCATTAACACAGGCATATTCATATAAATTTGCTTACCAAAGATGGCGAGGTCATGGCATGCACTTGGCGTTTGAGTCGGTCAGCTCTTGATCACCGGTTTAAGGGCGCCTCGGCTTCCTCCGCCCGCTTTACTAAACCGGCCTTCTCGGTGTCCAGTTGACCGCTTCGGTTGTACCACTCCTTGGCTGTTCCATGGTGGTCGGGGCAGTTTTAGCTCATCCTTGGCTTTGGTGGCTTACATTATTTGGGTTTCAGTTGGTTCGGAGGTCCTTGAGTTGCCTGACTTGCTGGTGTATTTCATTACGATGACAAAGGAAGCATGTTAGTGGTTTCATTATACAAGTCCCAAGCTTAATACAAGTATTCAACTTGGCACTTGGGGGCTAATGGCTAGTTGATCTCAATTTGCTATGAGGACACACCTTAAGTCGGTTTAACTTTACAAAGTTAAACCGACCCTTAAGAACCACTATGCAGTTAAAATAAAAGAAAGGTCAGCCCATTACCTCATAGCGGTCCTTCATGCGATTTACTAGACCGGCTTCAAAGTCACGGCTTGTGTAAAGCCGGTTGAAGCGGAATGAAGCTCTTAGGGAGAAATTGTAAGTAAGCCGACATATCGGTCTTCCTTGTCCTTGCTCATAGTAGTGGAACTTTCTTTGATCTTTGTGCTTTGCTAAGCGACGGTTGGCTAGGAGCGGTATAGCGAGTACTGTCACAATAACATCGTCATTTTCAGCGGTCTTGTTTGGGCTCGATGTCGTTTTGCTCTCTGGCTCGGCGGTTCAACGATCCACGGCGGCTCGGCGGAGCGGGTTTGATGGAGCAGGCTGTGAAGTTTCCGCGGACCTCGGTTCAACCGGCGGATCAGCGATGTCGTCTTTGTACAACTTCGCGAGCTTTCCTTGGCAACCAGGATTTTCGTGTGGTTGTTACGGGGTCTTCTCCGGATCAACATCCGGGGTAGGATCAAAGTTTTCGCCTTCTTGCTCAAGCGAGCCTTGGTGCTGCAATATTCAGAATCGGATCAAGACAAATTGACCAAGGTGGCGGTGAGTCGAATTGACGACATAATTACATACCTGCGGCGATGTTCAGCGGAGGCGGTTGTGTGGTGGATGAACGCCCGGACGAGTTGGAAGAGGCCTGATAATTGGTCGAGACGGATTGAAGGACATCGGAAGAAACCTTTTAAGGGATAGCGCTTTTCGGAGAGCAAGTCACCTCGGGCCGGCGCTTCCGGATTGGTGTGTCTGAGTAAACCGGATGAGGTAACCCGTTAGCCTTGTGCGGGTTGTCTGGCGCTCTTCACTGCTGTGTCTTCAAGTTAAGATTTGGATTCAAGTAAGCACGGGAATGATATTTTTCACTTTCCGGACGGTATGACGAATTCTCTTAACGGCGCAAGATCGGATTCGGAAGAAAGTAAGATTACCTCAACAGAATTCGGCATGGCTGGCTTGACATCATCACAGGAAGAAAATTGTCGATAAAAAAGATTGTAAAGGGCCAAGCATATGCGGGAAGAAACACAAAGCGGAAAGCGGTTTACCTCAGCTTCGATTCTTCGTCCTCCGGCGGATCGGAGGACTCGGCGGTCTTCTTCTTGCCTGTTTTCTTAGTGGCCTTGGACTTTACCGCGGCGCCCGAACCGGTTTAGTGCGTTTCGGAAGAGCTATCGGCTGAAGTAACAAGGATTAGCGTATATCAGCGAGTATTAAGAGCACGAAAGGCGGTGAGTAGAACGTACCGCCGGCGGTTTGTTGGCGGCACAAAATGGAACCAACCGGTTAGGCTGCGAGCGGAGATTGGCTCATCAAGCATCTTCTTGGCGATCTCGGTGACCTCTGTTCGATTATGGGCAGCTCGTGGCGCCTTTGAGGATCTTTGAGGCTGCGGTGTACTCGTGCATCAATCCGGGCGTGACTTAGTAGCAAAACACCCCAGAGACCCGACAACGTACAAGATCACGCCGGTTAAGCCATTGGCCATTAGAGCTCGGAGCTTGATTATTTGCGGTGCGAAGTTCTTCCGTTCATGGCGGTTAAGCGTGCGAGCAGCGGATGCTGGTTCTTGAGCGGTGAAGCGGTAACCCGGCAAGGGTTTTTCGTTGGCGAGGCGGTGTTCGCGATAGAACCAGGTTTGGTTCCGATCCTTTGGATGGCTGTGGTGCTTGGCGTGAGGAAAATCGACTTCCTTCCTCTTACGGATTGAAGCGCCGCCCAGCTCCGTGTTAGGACCATCGAGAAAATTCTGTGCGACGGTTCAGATGAAAAAATCTCGGAACAACTCCACAGATGGTTCTTCTTGAAGATAGACTTCACGAAGACTTGAAAGTTGCATATGTTTGACCACGAAATTGGGCGATATCCTGCGGATGGAGTTGCAAGCTGGCAAGGACGTCCGGAAAAACTTTGAACGGTAGGCGAGAACCCGGTCTAGGTGCTGCATAAACACAATTACTTCCCCGCTTCGCGGCTCGGGAGAAACTTCGCCCTCGGAACACGCCAATGGAGGACATTTTTGGAGCCAAACCGCCCGGTGGTAGCGTAGCCGTTGAGCTGCGTTTGATGACTCTGGACGGACCCAATTGCAAGCGGAAAATTGAGAGCCATTCGGAAGACTAAAGCTGCGAAAGAAAGGAAGAAAACAGTTCACCGTTGAGCAGGTCAGGCGTTACGAATATTGTTAAACCGGCAATTCAGCAGCGGCTTCCCATTCGGTTTAACTAAGGACTAATGGAGTAGCGGATTAGCTATCAAAAGTTAAATCGCCGGAGAAGCAGAGCTGAAAAAGTTGCTAAGTGTAAGCGAAACAGGTTTCCCATGCAAATGAAAATAATTTGGATCTACGGAGTTCGATGAGGAAAATTTCTCGACCTATGCAGACCTCTTCTGGCCGGGAAGGTTCAGGCATGTTAAAGTAAAGGATCTGAGCGAGAAGGGAAGATGCATAGAGTCGAATAGCAATGAAAGCAACCACTTGCATAGGATGGCGATGCGGCTGAGCCGTCTGGCCGTGAGCGAGCTAGTATGAAGAATCGGCCTGAGCTTACGAGCTATGAAGACGAGCGGAGTTTTCAGATGAGATCTAGGGTTTGAAGGAAACCTTACGGCGCGGAAACGGCGGAGGAATGAAACTCTGGTAGATCAGGTTGATGCAGCGACCCGGTGTGAAGCGTCGGTCGAAGGTTGAGGGCGACGGCAAGAGCTTGTCGGTGGTCAGTCGAGGAGGAAGAAGAAGAAGAAGAAGAAGAGAATGGCCCGACCGGTCTATTTATAAGGGACCGGAGTAATCAACGAAGTAGCGAATCGAGGAGTCAAAAGCGGCGGAAGGTGCAGTGACGCCTCGATTCAGGATAGCCTTAATGAAGGAATCTTCTTGTTTGGATCTTTTTGTTCAAAATAGCGTCGGGGTGCCACGACACGAAGATCGAAGGATGATGTCACGGCGGTTCAAGCAGATGGCGGTTTCTGAGGGGAGATCAGGAGTTGCCTAAAGATGTAGAAGATTAACTGAACGGTTCAAGTCAATCTGGGGCCTAATGTTGGGGATACAACTACGGAGTGTGAACCGCCCGGAATCGGTTTACCTAAATGCATGATCGAGGCCCATATGGAGCTGGAGCCGAGGTGAATTAAGGTCCATACATGTAAACCGCCTTAGTATTGTAGCTTGTATTGTAAGGCAAGGAAGGAGAAACCAAGCTGGACTCTTGTATGAGCGGATTGGGATTAATAAACCACTGAGGCGTCAACCCGTGTATATAAGGGGCGACCAGGCGGCGAGTTAAGACGAGAGAGTTCGAGGCTAAGGCAAAGCTATTGCTCCTAATCGCCGAAACCATATCAATCACCTGGCGGGCGTAGGTTTTTACCTTCATCGAAGGGGCGAACCGATATAATTCCGTGTCTTGTGTCGCCTTAACCCCTCTAGGTTAACCCGTCACGATGGCCCTCGACTATGTCCTTTCATGAGGACATCTGCGTGACAATTCCACGACAACGGCGTCGGTCGTGCCTTTAGGCTCCCCGTGGACCGTTCGCCTGGCCAGGCCGTGTAGTGCGGCGGTGGGGGCGCCCGCTCGTCTGACGACCGACGACGATAAGCGCACGCGATGTCGGCGCGCCGACCGAGAAAAGCGTGCAGCGGTCCTCCTCATGACGGCAAAAGCGATGGCTCCGGCGGTGGCACTTGCGGTGGAGCACCTTCCGTCTTGGATCACGTGCGCGGGCATGGGATGCGTGGTGCTGATGTGGTGGTAGGCGCCCGTGGGCGCCTTCGTGGCCGTGAAGCGGGCGCGGGGCATTGCTGTATGGCGAACACGCTTTCTGGTGATCGGCGAGCTTGTGGTAAGTGGCGTAGAGCCCACACCTTCGTGCGGGCACTCCACCCTCAGCGACGAAAGGGCGGAGTCCACCGCCGTGTTCCGCCGCGTCGAAGCCACCGCCCGGCGCCGCCATGCTTGCCGCTGGTTCCGGCGCTCGGCGTGGCAGTCCGCGCAGGCAGTGCCCTCCCTTACCTGCAGAAATCAATCCAACAACACATCAATCAAGAAACCTGCACCTTGCTCAATCAGGTGAGCAGGCGAGGTGTATTCAGAACCTCATACCTTTGGGCGTCAAGGCGGAGGCACAAGGGCAATGGAGCACGGAGAGGTCCATGAGACCTTGAGAGCTCCATCGTCAAGGTCCTGTTCTGTTGATCGCATGATCTCGCCCTCCTCGTGCACAACCATCTCGACTTGGGCGGGGTATTACAAAACTTACCGTCACATATTTTATACTCCCTCCGTTCCTAAATGTACTCCCTCCGTTCGGAATTACTTGTCTCGGAAATGGATGTATCTAGAACTAAAATACGTCTAGATACATCCATTTCACATGTTTCAAATCAAAACTAACCATAGTGGGAGTAACATAAGTAGTATCATGCACTTGGGACTCATAAACATGCTTATGTGGCAGGCAATTAAAGAAGAGAGAGATGGTTATAGTAACATAGGTGAATCAAGTAACATAATAAATATGGTGCTACTATGTGTCATGCATGGCAATAAATGGGACCATCTATGATACTACTAATCTATGATACTATGCACTATAGAGGTAGTACTAACATAGACTAATAACGTATGCATGTTACTAGTCTAAGTTACTCCCACTATGACCAGCCTAATTCGAGAGCGGAGGAGTAAGTCTTTATAGAGATTTCACTAGGTGGACTACATACAGACAAAAGAATTAATTCACACTTAAAATGCATCTATATACATCCGTATGTAATTCATAATGGAATCCTACAAAGACTTATAATTTAGGAGCGGAGGAGTACTACTTCAAGGTGCATTAAATCAACACATGCAAGTACTATCAATAGAAGATTCACGGCATGCATGCATGCGTTGTAATTAATGCATCAGTAGCATAAATTATTGAAATATATCGAGTGCGGTGCTTTTGATGTGTCGCGTCAACTCGTACATCATCGAGAAGTTTGATTATCCTCTCCCTCGCGGACTTAGCACTTTTGCCTTTGGCTGTATGACGAGTTCGCCACACACTGTTGGGCCCACATCGCCTGCATAAAAACAGGCGTCCCTCCTCGCCCATGGCGTGATGGTGGCAAGAATAGGAGCTTCGCTACAATCTCTCCCTCCCGCACGCGGTGGACATGCAGCAGTTCAATCGGTGTCAAATGGCGAAGCGTCTTGTAGTACTCCTCGGTGCGATAGTACACCATCATTGTTCGACTTCACGAAGAGCCAAGCGCAGCCGGGCCTTCGTGTGGCAGTTTCATGTGTAGAGTAGTCTAGATAGCGTGTACCATGCACTGTAAGCTTAAAATCGTTGGGGAACTCCATGCTATGTGGCCGTCTCGAAGTTTTTTTTAATTAAAATAGTCTTACGGCCTACTGTCACCACTGGTGATTGTAGTTTGCAGCTCATCTGGTCAAGACAGGAATATATATTTTAATTTGTTTTTTTTCGAAAAGGGGACTCTGACCTCGCATCGAGCGATGCATACAGCCACATATATTTTAATTTGTGGTGGGTAAATGTTAGAGGTGCAGCAAATATATTGTACTGCTGCGGGTCTTTCAGCCAAGTTTAGAGGCAAGCATGTGGGGCCAGTGCTATGATGTGTCGCGTCAACTCGTAAAGCGAGGAGAAGCTTGATTTTACTACGCCTTCTCCCTGCCCATGCATACTTGTTGCTGTCGCAAAGGAGGACAGAGCTTTTGCTTGTAGTACTTCTACAACAAGCTATCCGTCCGCTTCGCGGTGGACGGACATGCAGCGATGGATTCGACCACTGTAGAAGCAGTAGTAGTAACATCATTGTTCGTCTTCTCGAGAGGCGAAGAGCCAAGCACAAACCGAACATTGCGATTGCGAACATTAGACACGCATATAGCGAGCTCTTGCATGAGACAAAATTGCTATGTGAGCCCACTATTGTACTAGTACATACAACTACTTGCTAGTATAGCCACTGTAAACGAGAAAGGTAGTTGCCCTTCTAGAGATTTCAACAAGTGACTAGACTACTGCTTGAGGCGGAGTACATATGGAGCAAAATGAGTGAATCTGCACCGTAAATAAATCGTACTAGTTCTATCGTTTTCCTCTCCGGGGTGCACAATATTGAGTATCTTGACTAGTCTCTTTTGACACGCATTTCGTTGTTCTTTTTGACATAGTGCAGAGCATAGCGCTCATATACGCGCGCATACTCACCCCTATGAGCACACACGCGCGGCACTATCATCTTGACTTATAAAGCAGAGTTGGTGATGATGGTGTACTGCCATCTGCAATATAGGCGTCGATCTATATCTAACGAATAGGAAGGAAACTATGACAATTTACCCTTTTCGTCTCCACATTTGCAGATAAGGCCTTCCTCGATTCATCCTTTTCTCCCCGATAAACTACTCATACAAATGCATCTTCATGTTAGTACAGCACATGCATCTTACTAGTCATCTTGAAATTTGAAGTCACCAGGCACCTCATAAATCAGCGGGTCCATAGGTGCTTGAATGCCAAGGAGGAAGAGGTAGCGGTTCCGAGGCGTTGAGCAGTCAATGATGCATCCTCAATTACATGCGAGAGGAATTAATTGGAGAAGCGGAGACTAGAGCCGGCGTGATGTGAATGCAACGAGTTTGGACTCTCATATAATAAAGCGCCCACCACTCAATCCATCTACTCCCAAGTCTCTCATAACACTTTGCTCACTCCAATCCAAGACCAAGTGACGAAGCCACAAGCACCTATGGAGGCGATGGGCGTGGCGGCGATCGGCTGTACCAAATCATCAAGGCGCCCGGCTGCTGGCCACTTACCGTGCAGCGTTCAGATAGTCTTTGGCGACCATGGCATCGTAGCCCTCGCCAACACGGCCGCCTCTCGCATGGGCGACATGATGGTCAACTCCATCCGCAACTTCACGCCGTCAAGAAGCGGCAGGCGACCTTGCCCGTCTTGCTCCGGCCCGCGCCCGAGCTCCTCATTGCCTGCCACCCTCATCGGCCTACATGGTGACGAACTCTTTCAAGCCCTGGTGGCCTGCTGGAGTGCCGGAGTCGCGACGAAGAATGTGCACCTCAAGGCGCGCTCGCCGCGCAGCGCCTCGCCATGCAAGAAACCGTCGACCTGCATCCACGTCTCTGAGGAAATCGTCTACATAGGCCACTACAAAACAGCGAGGACGAGAGAAAGGCGTTGGCCTTCTTCAGTATGCTGGAATCTTTGGGCGCCATTGTTGAAGCACGTTGACCTGGCCATGAAAGCCGCTGCTACTTAGGCGCCGTTCGGTGGGCGGCGCCAGAGTCGAGGAGGTGGGCGTCGTCGATGGATGCATCTCTTCTTCTTGCCTCCTGTAACCAGCCTTGCATCGCCTCGTGGCCTTAATGTTTTATTAGTATAGTACTCCCTCCGTTCCCAAATATAAGTCTTTCTAAAGATTCCAGCAAGTGACTACTACATACGGAGAAAAATGGGTGAATCTACACTCTAAACTATGTCTTCATACATCGTATGCTGTATTCCATTGAACTAGTATCTAAAAAGGCTTATATTTATGAATGGAGGGAGTATATAACATTTTATTCGGTCATGCGTTTCCCTTGTGAGGTGGGGCTTGATTGAACAAACCCACCCCACCCCCGAGGCGTCGGCGAGTTTAGAATTAGAAGAGAGAAAGCGAGGAGGAGAGCTAGGCATAACGCAGAGACTGTTGTCGGATGGGACTCGTGTTTATAGAATAGAATCTTGAGCACTCGTGCCTCTTTTTTTTTTGAGAAAAATTAGTCGTATGTCTAGTACCACTAGTTGGGTGCGTCGTCGACCTATAGCTGTCATCACTTTAGGTCTCCTTTTAGAACAGCTCGCTTCACAGTACATATTTTTTCACGCATTTATCCTCCTATATGTACTCTAGGCTATTTCCACGTGCTCCCATTCGCGACATGTGGGACATAGAGCATCTGGGTCGTAGTGCATGCAGCGACTAGGAGAGGTACTTACATTTCAGACCTCACGAATTACATACAAACCCCATGAAGAATAAATAAATCAATGAATTACTACATAAAACGGATTATTTTCATGGAAGCAGACACGTTCATTAAATTTTGGACATAACACGTTTATAAAAATGACCGGACCTAAACCAGTCTAAGGGCCTCTTTGATTTTTCGAAAAAAAGGGCCTCTTTGATTCGCAGGATCTGAAAACACAGGAATGGGGGAAAGTATGATGGCGATGAACCGAGACGAGGAGAACTCTAACTCGGTTAGAGGTTAGAGTTAGATTCTAACCTGAACTAACTCTAAACCAAAGAGGTGTATGGATGGCGAGGTTAGATTGACAATAAATGCTCTATCTCAATCATTTGACTACTTTGGACCCTATTTTAGTCGGACTAAAATAACTCCCTTGGATCCAAGCACCCTCTTGGTGTGGCGGCTCTTCGTGGCCTCCTCCGCTCACAATTGACATAAGCGAACCATCTATACAAATCAAGCATGCAAAACATGATAATTTTTACTTTGTCCATACAAATGAGATATCCCACTTAAACATACAAATCGTCGATCAAGCTACAAAATAAAAAACACTTCATGAAACAAAGAATGAGCTAACTCATCACGGAGTCGTTCACGATAGGGAGGGAGCCCGGATCCCCTCACGCCAGGAGGGCTGCGCCATCGTCGCTCTGGAGGAAGTCTCTGTAGAGCCCAAGCCAGGAACCCCTCAAGCCTTGGCCCTTGCGAGTTGAGGTCGACACCGGCATGGGTAGCAGGGCCGCTTGCCGCCATGTGGGAACTTAATCTTTGGGCCTCTAGAAATAATGCAAGCACATAACTAAAATACCTAGAAAGATGACTGAATCTTTGGGCCTCTAGAAATAATGCAAGCACAAGCTGAAATACCTAGAAAGGTGAACTGAATCTTTGGGCCTCTAGAAATAATGCAAGCACTGAAACTCAAATACCTAGAAAGGTGAACTGAATCTTTGGGCCTCTAGAAATAATGCAAGCTGAAACTGAAATACCTATAAAGGTGGGCTGAATCTTTGGGCCTCTAGAAATAATGCAAGCACTGGAACTTAAATACCTAGAAAGGTGGCCCGAATCTTTGGGCCTCTAGAAATAATGCAAGCCTGAAACTGAAATACCTAGAAAGGTGAACTGAATCTTTGGGCCTCTAGAAATAATGCAAGCACTGAAGCTGAAATACCTAGAAAGGTGAAGCTGAATCTTTGGGCCTCTAGGAATAATGCAAGCCTCAAACTCAAATACCTAGAAAGGTGAACTGAATCATTGGGCCTCTACAAACAATGCAAGCTGAAATTGAAATACCTAGAAAGGTGAACTGAATCTTTGGGCCTCTACAAATAATGCAAGCACTGAAATTGAAATACCTAGAAAGGTGACCTGAATCTTTGGGCCTCTAGAAAGATTTATTACCTCCTCAAGCAGCATCAAACAATTTCCATCGTGCACCACAAATCTATAGCAAGTTTGATCGGGATCTACTTTTCCAAATCAGAATTAAGCGCTAGAGCAAGCAAGATCAATGATATGGCCGTGAGACAGGAAAAGGCGAACAAACTCACCCCTCTCGCGACCTCCACAGTAGATCTTGCCGCAGCTCTGACAGAGGAGAAAAACTCTTGGTGAAGGGGGCAGGGCGACCTTGAAGGTCGGAGGAGAGGCGGCGGATAGGACCACGGAGGCGGAAGGAGGCGGCGGAGGAGAGAGAGGGAGCGGCGCTTGGGCGGGAGGCGGCCCTATGGGGGAATAGAGAGGAGTCGTGCGAGGAGGGGAGGCGATCAGTGCGGGCAGGTGAGATTTTTAGTTCTCTTTTAGTGGGCAGGGATAACTAACCCAATTAGAACCTCTCCACGGGCTAGTTTTTTAGCTGGGTTAGAGCAAACTAGCTCAAACTAACCCCTCTTGTTTCAATAATTTGAGGCTATTTCAACCCAAACTAGCTCTAACTCGAGGATCCAAACAAGAGGGTGTTCTTGTACATGCTACGGTGTGGACCGTAGCACATTGTTTTTATGGCCATATCACCACATTGTTTTCTCTGCTGGTTCCTTTGGCTCTACCGTGGTTATACAGCTGGTTCCTTTGGTGGCGTGGTTCGCCTCCTCCGGCTGGTAGTACTCCTCCGTTCCTAAATATAAGTCTTAGTAGATATTTCACTATGGACCACATACGGATGTATATAGATGCATTTATGTGTAGATTCACTCATTTTCTCCGTATGTGGTCCATAGTGAAATCTCTCAAGACTTATATTTAGGAAACGGAAAATAATATAATACTAGTATATACCGCATCATTCTTTGCTCCTTCTTACTACTCCGACATGTGGGAGAGCCGACATCCGAATCGGCGTGTCATGCACCAGATTAGGCGCAGGCGGAAGGGCATCACCCGGTCGGGCCCGATAATTCATGACTATAGTGAGTGGTCATATCACAAGTCTTTCCAGTGATGTAGCGCGATCAAATCACAGCCCCACTGCTCACCCTCCTCGCCTCTCATCAAACGCCTACCGAAATGCGCATCTTGCTGGGGAAAAGCCCGCCCTCAACTTTTAACTTCTGAAAATAGTTCGAGCTTGTTAGTTCTATATAAATACAGTACTTCTGTATGTTTATTCACCCGTGGGGTTGTTCAATGAATGGAGGCGGGGAGCACAAGTGAACAATACTACCTCATAAGGGTTTATTGGTCCCCATTGTATTTAGTTAGCAAATTTTGACCATAGATTAAACTAAGAAAATGTTCACGCATGTCACAAAACATTATATTTTTCAAAACTATGTTCAAATCTGAATCAATGAGATAATTTTTCTTGACATGCATTAACATTTTGTTAGTTAAATCTTTAGTCAAAATTTGGCTAAACTATAAAAGGGACCTATAAACGGAGACGGAGGTAATCTGTAGTAAATAAGTAGTAATAGTAGAGTAGTCACCTTAAATAGAGAGTTTCTTTTCTTTAATGCCACGTACACAAATTGAAACGCTTGTTGTGGAGAGAAAAAAGATAATCACTCCACTATATATGGGCCTTGAGGGCACTGGCGCTTGCTTTACTAGGGTTGCTCTCTTCATTCTCTCATCCTCTCGAGATATAAACAAGACAGCGGTGGCGACATTTTCTCTCTGCTCACCGCTGGTCACAGATGGCCGGATCCCCGGCGGTGTGTGTAGAAGGACTAAAGGTGCATCGTTCACGCGGTCATCGCCGCCGAGGGAGAAACCCACAGCTGCGGAGGGGCCGATCCTCTGCCGTGCCGTTCTCTCGAAACCTGCACTTGGCTCGGGAGGTCCTCCGACCCTTCTTCCTGCCGTATTGTCCATGAGATCCGACCTGCCGCGCCGACATCCGGCGACCCTCGGTATAAGTTCTTGGCGGCCTTGCTCTGCCCCAGCTCCCCGATGTGCGCATGTGCATCTTTTTACTCCCATCAGCTCTTCCAAAGCCACCTAAATTTTTAGTATTATTAGAGTAAAGCTACTTCATGCATTGAATCTAGGGCTTTGTTCAAACAACGAAGAAAGGGAAAGTTGTAGCATGAATCTAGGACTTGATTCAAGAGGAAATAATATGGTGAAAGTAGTAGAGACGGATACAACGGTCTCTTGGTTGAAAAAGAAATAATGGGAAAAGCATGATTACATGGATAAGGAACAGATCTATTATTGGTTGAAAAAAGGATAGAAAGTGGCGGCTGGTGGACAAGTCAGCAGTATGTCGAGGATTAGATTTGCTGCCATCACATAGTAAAGGTCTCGAGGATTAGATTTGCTGCCCTCACATAGTAAAAGGTCTCAGGATTAGATTTCCTGCCCTCACATAGTAAAGAGTCTCAGGATTAGATTTGCTACCTTCACATAGTAAAAGGTCTCCAGGATTAGATTTGCTGCCCTCACATAGTAAAGGTCTCCAGGATTAGGTTTGCTGCCCTCACATAGCGTGAACAAGCTCGGCATCACCACTTTATGCCTCCTTGTAGGTACATTGTCTTGATCGTCCTTTGTCATATGTCCTTATACCAACCTTTTGCCTTGTTAATGTAAGGCGCATGTAAAATGAAGCGATCACACTGTTACCTTAGGGACATGTCTAACGGTGTTATTGTTAATCTAATGCCTCCGGTGATAAGATGCAATTAAAGCGTGTTACAAATGGCACTCCTGCTGTTTTCCCAGTATGATAAGTAAGTTGCTCCTTTCTGCTTGCTGAGTGTCTGGTGTCCCCACGGTCCCATGCCCTTAAACCAACTCTTTAGCTGTTGTTGATTTCACGTATGCAGTAAACAAGCAATGCCACCATTAAAGTAATCCCATATTTGAGGAATCTCATTGTTGATCGTAATGCTTACGGTAACATGAAGCATTGCGACATTTTAAATTTTCTACTGTCCTTGCGTGATTGCCATGAACATAATTAAGATGCTTCTTTTCATTTTGTATATGTTTAGTATATTCTTATTGACCAGCAATTGTTTACTTTCTATCATTTTTGTGCAGATAGGGATATCCATTTCACCTTGTTGCTATTGTGACCTTTTGGTGAACTGCACAAAACACTTTTTGGAATGAGTGTCTTGTGCAGTTCAACTAAAATGTCACGTGGGCAACATCTCTCAATTTTGGTGGAACTGCACAAAATGGTGATTGGAGTTTCAAAATCTCCGTCAAGTTCTATGGTAATCTCGTGCAACATTTTATTAGCCTTTGCAAGATGGAGCCGTCCTTTGTCACCACAATGGCACTTTATTTTAGTGGAACTGCACAAAAGGATAAGAAAATTATAGTTGCACCTTACATGAGCGGACAGCCAACCTTAATGTTCCTCAATTTTAGTGCAACTACT
>JAHIAM010000553.1:0-25399 GCA_021605205.1 Aegilops longissima
AATGTATATCAATATAAAATCCAACAAATTCTCCACGCATAAAAATTAATGTAATTTAAAATCTCGAAATGAAAAAAAGATATTTGAAACTAATTGCCGGTTTGATGTGTTTTAAAAATGTACAGCCCATTTCTCATTACTGATGGGCCATTTTCTCGGCCAGCCGAATGAAAGCTCTCCTTGTCTTGAAAGATTTGCAGCCCAACAGGCCTGACAAAGCGACTTACTTGGCAAATCACAAAAAAACTGGGCTGTGGCCGTGGACCCAGCTGTCAGCCTCTCCACGTACAATACTCTTCCGATGGAAGTCGCCTTGACCACGCTGACCACGCCCACGCGGAGAGCACCACGGTGGTGGGCAATGGCGAGGCCTAGGAAGGGACGACGCAGAGCCGGGAAGACGCGAAGGAAGCCCGCGGAGAGGAGTACGAGGGTTCACCGGTTCGGCCGCGGTGTGAGGCTGCCGCCGCCGAGGGCCTGGCCAGCGGTGGGAATAGTAGGGGCGGTGAGGCTCATGACAAAGCACAGCCGCCACGGGAGGCAAGAGCATGAGGCCTGACCGAGCGCTGGTTTGGGCGGCTGGAGCAAGAAGACCAGAGGTTGAAGAAGCACTACGGCCGTTGGATGGACATCGACAGGTCATCGGAGCTAGAATCATTCATATTGACTAAGTTGACAAAGCCCTTCGCCCCGCCAACTTAGTAGGCCCAAAGTCAGCCTCCCACCAAGGTGGGTCCCAGCTAGCGGGGAGTATTCATTTTTTGTGCGTAATAAGGAGGCACTTCCGTGGGTCCGAGCTGATAAGCGGGGAACATTTTTTAGCGAAATACGGTGGCCTGTCAGTGGGTCCCAGCAATCGTGGGCAAACGCTTTTTTCGCAAAAAATACGGTGGCCTGGCCCAAGGGTCCTCGCCTGTCATTGGAGGAATCATTATTTTCCGCGTAATAAGGAGGCACTTACTTGCCGCGGATGTCAGGACCCATCTGAGACTCTCCACGACAAAGATACTTCCGATGGAAGTCGCCTGACCACGCTGACCTCGCCGCTGCCCGCTGCATGCATGCGCCCATATGTGGTGCGCCCCCACCGTCAGCCTTCACGACAGCCATCTTCCGATGACTCTCGGTTGTTCACCACGTTGACCACACCGTGCCGAGCGCACCCAGACTTGAAGGACCCGGAGATGGGGAAGACGGAGCAGTGGAGTCGCAGATGGAGAGGAGTGGGAAACTTCACTGGTTCGGGTGCGCGGCAGCACAGCCGCGGTGCCGCCACGGAGACAGGAGCAAGAACAGAGGTTGAAGAAGGAGCACGGCTGTTGGATTAACATCCAACGGTCCAGCTGCTAGAATCATTTGTTGATTGTTGACAAAGCCATTCTATCGCCCGCTTAGTAGGCCCACAAGTCAGTCACCAACCGACGGGTCCCAGCTGTCAACGGATGAATAATTTTTCACAAAACAAGGAGGCACTTCCTTCCGTAAAGATACAGCCGGTGGGTCCCAGCCTGTCGTGTGGAGGAAACATTTTTCAGCTTAATAAGGAGGAACTTTCTCAAGGCGACCATGGACCTCGTGGGTCCCAATCTGTCAGTTTCCACGACAGTCCTCTTCCGATGACTCGTTTGTTGACCACGCCAACACCGAACACAGCGAGGTTCTCGGACGACGGAACGACTCGAGATGGGAAAACGTGGCAGTGGAGTCGCAGATTGAGAGGAGGAGAAGGGTTATAACTGGTTCTCATTACGGCGTGGGCTGTAGTCTGTGGAGAATAACAGGAGGTGTCGAGGGTGGAGGGATAGCCTGGCGGCGGTGGGGTAGCGCTTGCAGCGATGCGTGCTAAGCAGAGCTGCTAGTCACGGAGGTCGGACCAAAGTGTCCCGAGACGCTGGAGGAAGAAGACGAGAGATTGAAGGTGCATGCCGCCGTTGGATATAAATCCAATGGTTGTGGATGACACAATCATTTGTTGACCAAGTTGACAACGCCTCTGCGTGGGCTTTGACCTATTGGCCCACATGTCACCGCAAAATGTGGCATATATTTAACCCATGTTTTCTAGAATGTACAGTCCATTTGCTGGGCTGGGTGAACAAATAATTTCAAGGCCAATCAGGCCCATTTATATTTTCTAAGAAATCCCAGCCCATTTGCACTTCCTTGAAATACACGTATTAGGTGGGCTCGTTATATATATAATGTTATGTTAGAAGGAGCAATTAATATCAAAGAATAAACAGAGAGGCACATATATATATATATATAATTAAGAAATTAGCTAGTTATTGCTCAAAATAAAATTGAGCGCGTTATTATTAAATTGGTCCTTAAATCTTCGCAAGCTTTTGTACTAATCACCAGGATTTTCCTTGCCCGTGAGTCAAAAAAAACAACCAGGATTTTACTTTTATAAGTTAATAACACGTGGGATGTTTTTATAATGTATATATAAGTCTCTATAAAATATACGATAATAGTAATAATATAATATATATATAATGTGGTTAGAAGGAAAACATAAATTGACACAACATTACTTTTATAAGAGACTATGCGTTTTATACCCCACAGTAGGCATACTAACAAGTTCACACACAAATACAACAGAAAAGGTAAACATTCATATCAAACTCAGGTTCACAGGACACGCTCATATTCATAGCCAACATTCACTATCAACAACTCAAAAGATTCATATATACACAAGCTCAGCATATCTATGCATCCAAATGATTGATAGATCACACGACAATATTCATACATAATTCACAAAAGATTCAGATATACACATGTTCAAGTATGTTTATGCATCCAAATGATTGAGATCACAGCCAATATGATCCATGGACGAACTTTAATTACCTAGGGTACAAACTGGTAAATGGTGTTCAATCGGAGGTACTTCTTGCTAAAATTAGTTCTTGTACGAGTAAACTTTCGAGTACATAAGAGGCAAATACAGACAATCTGAACTTTGCTTGTAGGTTTATCCTCAAATAGTGGCCTCGTGCGAGGGAGGTTTGAGCAACTTGGCCACTACTTTCATCCAACTAGTTTATGGCTCATCTTGGTCCCAGTATCTCGCCAAAATTCTACATTGCAGATGAGAAAGGAGGCGGTTGAGAAAATGAACCACCCAAATTTTTTGTGCAGTTCAACTGAAATGGAGCATCCTTGGCATGCAGACTGATTAAGTGCCAGATGAATATACGCGTCAACCAACTTGTCTGGAATCTTTAGACTCCATGCCATATAGTTCGCTACCATATGTGCCGATAACCAAAAGGCACAAGTTGGGACCAAAGACTGGACTCGCGTTTTTCGGGCTATGCACCAAGCAATATTTTTGGCGTTCACTCTCCTAATACTTGAGTTTGACAATTGGTTGACGCCGATTGATACCGAATGAATATAGGCACTTCTTGTCAACATCGATGCTTGTCTCGAGTGAACTTTGGAGTACATAGCAGCAGCATAAGTACCTGTCCATCGATCATTTTATGCAGTTCTACTGAAATCACCCGATGTAATGATTTGCCTGCGAGTTCAGGCTCCAAATTACTCCTTTATGAAATCGGCAAACAGTAGCACAATACCAAATTACCAATACATATGACAGGCACAATAATCAGGATAAAGACCCAGTACCAACCTGTGTGAGGTAGCATATCAATTACTATTTCCTTTGATTGGAAGCCAAGATAAGCCAAGCGGTCGACAAAGAAAGGAAGAAAGCAAGCGGAGATTAGCGAACGACGGTGAAAGGACGGAAGCTGTCGAGGCAATGAAGCACCCAAAGTTTTGTGCAGCTCCACCAAAATCGAGCATCCTATTGGCACATATATTGAGAGAGTGAGATTACTGTAATAGTGGGACTAGTTGATGAAACATACACTAACAAATAGAAGCACCCTCATTATCTTAATGGGTAAAGTTAGCAACATAGTAGTCTTGCTTAAAGAGAGGTATTAGTTTATTTAATCAGTGCCAATTAGCTCAACTCAACACTCAAAGCATTGCCATTTATCATAGGTTGCAAAACTTTAACGTGCAAAGATAAAGGAGTTTCTCATGACAAAGATGTACGATACAAATAGAGATGACAACAAACTAATATGGATGAAGGCCTTAGGCCCATTACCAACCTGAGAAAAAAGCTTATTCATGTAGTCCCATAAGAGATGATAAAGCACTCACTGGAATCACACAATAGTATATATTTTGTGCACTTCAAATGTATGGTTGAAATCACTCTTGTTTACAGTCTTTGAGATTATATCGAAAGATTATCAAGAACTTCCAGCAGAGTTAAAGCACTGGTTGGGATACAGTTCATTGTATTGTCTTGTGTAGTTCCACTAAAATGTATGATTGGCACAACATGATCCCTGTTTGCACAAGTAGGAACAAGGTGAAACCTTCATTAGCTTAGTGAGAAAGGATAGGAAGACATTAGCATATTACTCAAACAGTAGCATCAAATTCATGATGGACAATACGCAAAACATTGCCTCATTGAACCAATGGCAATAAATTGACATGCAAAACAATAGCACTATTATGTCATGACACTAATAATATTCCCTCCCTGCTCCACCACATGATTCACCTCCATAGACAAACATACACACGTACATGATTCAGCATAGGGTCCTACTAAAGATTTGTTTAACTCCAACAGGAAAATTAGGCGATAATAAATTAGTGGTACTTAAGTACTCCTAATTAATTAAGTGAGACAACGAAGTGGAAGGGCTCTCGGAGGATCGTCTCACATGTAAGGTAGTCGCTGTGAGCCCTTGAATGGCCTATTTGAGGCCTCAGGCTTCAAAGAAGATCGCCTTGGCACTGTTTATTCTTCTTCTTCTTCCTCTTCATGCTCTGCTTTCTTTCTCCTCACCAGTTGGTGAAACCAAGTACATGATTGGCCTTCTAATTCAGAATTGGTTTTGTCGGTGAGGGAGTACAAGTGTACTAGTAAAAAACAACATTATTTTCTCATGGCAATGGAAAATAGAGATGAACACATGCATTAAATATCATTCTTACCTAAAGGAAGGTTAATTGGATATCCTTGTTTGCACAAAAAGGCACAGAGGAAACAATCGAGTCTCAAACAATTACAGGCAAAAACATTTGGCTAAACTTGTCATGGCTTATAACAGTGGCATGGCTTCATTTTTACCAGGACATTAGATTAAGAACAGCAAAGGCTGCATTAGGTTCACTGAGTTTGGTGCAGGATTTTCAGAGGAACACAATTCCTCGGTATTCTTTCCCTTCCAACCGTTCGAACACGGAAAGGTGAATAGTGTTTCATAGGAAAGCTGGTCAGTAGTACTGATTCCATAGGATTAGAAACATCCACGCTGCTCATTTTTTGGGCGGAAGCCCGAGGCAGCGCCTTCTGCCATGCGTTAGACAGGTTCTTGTGCTGTGTTGCGGAATAAAAAATCAACCTATGTGTGGTACGTGAGGTGAGGACAAGAGTAGTCACTGTGCAGATGAATAAACAAATAGCATCTCATACTGCCAAGCATGCTACTCTAAAAACAAATCTGTACATTTAAGTAGTCCATCCAACACATTCTCTTGAGAGTTTCCTCCGTTCGCTGTTCCATAGTTTTATACCTACATTCTTTCCTATTCCTCTATTTTCATGAAGACCTATGTTTTCTGCCCCTTTATTCCGACCGGAGCCTAAATATTTGGTATAAGGGCATGGGACAATGGGTGCACCAGCAGTCCAGCACCATGTACGTAAACTAGGGCATAAAGTGGTGATTCATAGTTTGTTGCCCCGAGAAACAAACATCCAAGAAACATATCTGGGTTGGTCCCATTTTTGTTCACTCTAGCCACCTACTCCTATGTGTGGATAGCAAATCTAGTCCTGGTCATACCACTGTGTACAACGTTACCCCTATATTTCCCTTTTTGACCAAGAGACCGGTTGGATGACCAGTCTGTACTACTTTCACCCCCTTTCCTTCCTGTTTGTACCAAGTCCGATGTACATACTAAATTCCCCCACCCCCACTTTATTTCTTGTTTGAACCAAGTACTCCCTCCGTCCGGAATTACTTGTCATCAAAATGGATGTGTCTAGAACTAAAATACATCTAGATACATCCATTTCAATGACAAGTATTTTCGGACGGAGTGAGTACAAGATTCGACTCCATGAAGTAGCTTTACCTCTAACAATAGAAAAAATAAATAGGTGACGTTGGACCATCCGATCGAGAGGGGCTAAGAGGTAGAAAATGATGCACATGCAGCGACGTAGCAAGCTGGGGAAGTAGAGCTAATGCGGTTTCGAACGAAGATATACCCGAAGGTCGTCGGGATGTGGATAGGTGGGCGGCGGAGGCGGATCCGCCCACAGCAACGACGAAGGATCGGAGGACCTCCGCGCCGGGCGCCGGCCGAGATAACGGTGCGGCCGGCAGTGGGTCTCCTCCTCGCTGTCGACGACGGCCTAAACGCTGCCCTCCTCCCTTCACCGGCGGAGGGGATCGTCCGGATCTGTAACCAGCAGTGAGGATAGAAAGCCAGTGTTTTTGAAGGAGAAAGACGGTGTTACTACCCTATCTTGTTTAGATCAGGAGAGGATGAGAGTGTGTGAATAGAGCAACCCTAGCAAGCAAGTGCGGAGGCTCCGGCCTATATATACGTAGTGGGGTAGTTTTCCTTTTTCACTCCATCATAACAATTATTCAAACTGTGTACTACTACATGCCAGGTCGCGATTTTTTTAGTTGTTGATTGTTTTTTGAGATAGCTACCCGCTTGTTCCAAGTGGTGTTACGTGTGCCAGGTCGCACTTTGTATCGCTCAAGTCTGGTACTACAAGTCCCTCCATTAAATGAACAACCACCCCTTGTAAAAATTGTGAACAAGCCCACGGCTAAAATTAGCGGAAGCGTGGGTTGCCCCAACATGCATTATTATTTATATTTTCTACTCCTCCATTCCTAAATATAAGTCTTTTTATTAGCCACACCTAAGACAAGAATTTTTTATTAGCAGTGAACCCACATGTCATAGACACAAAATTGTGGCAAGATTCCCTTAGGCAAGCCAAAGTGTGTCTAACAATTTGAGCAACTCAGGTTAGGCAAGTGTGGCAAGTGTGGAAAAATAATGTGGCAACATAAGACAAACATAGTCACAATCCAAACAGCCCGTAATTTTTGTGACATGCATGAAAATTTGGTTAGTTAAATTTATAGTCAAAATTTGGCAAGGTGCATCAAATCAACACATGCAAGTATCAAAAGGAAAGTCACGGCATGCATGCATGCGTTGTACTCCCTCCGTTTTCAAATATAAGTCTTTTTAGAGATTGCAACAAGTGACTACGTACGAAGCAGAATATGTCTACTCCTACATACGAAGTAGCCCATTTGAAATGTGTAAAAAGACTTATATCGAGTGCAATGCTTTGATGTGTCGCGTCAACTCGTACAAGACCGAGAAATTTGATTACTACGACGCCCTCTCCCTCGCGGACTGAGCTCCGGTGCCTTAACTGCACCTGCCTTTGGCTGCATGACATGAGGGCTAACCACCTGTTGGGCCCACCTATCATAGTGGCAAAGGCAGGAGCAGTAAGTAGAAGTTTTCGCTACACGCTATCCCTCCCGCACGAGTTGGACGGACATGCAGCAGTGGATTCGATACTGTAGAAGTAGGAGTAACATCATTGTTCGTCTTCTCGAAGAGGCGAAGAGCCAAGCGCAACCCGAACGTGGCGATTCTGTAACGCTCGTGTGGTGCGGTTCCTTGGAGTACTAGCCAGGCTCTTGCATGAGACATAATTGCTATTGTTTAACAATTAAACTCCATTATCCATTGGTTGATACTCATTCTGCATAAGTCCACGCGCTTAGCACCGTTTCCTCCTGGGGTCATCAATGTTTATTTGCTAATTAATAGCATTGCATGCAATGAACTAGCCATTGCAAGTCATTAAAAGCATGCACACCTCTCATCTCTTATTGGTTGATATGTCAAGAAACAAGAAACGAGGTAGAAGTTAACGCACCGCACCTAAGTGTTTTGGGACTATTTGGTTTTCGTAAGATGATTTACACACCTAGACGGAGGGAGTAGTATAGCCCTGTAAACCGGAAAGGAGTATTTGCCTTTCTAGAGATTTCAATAAGTGACTAGACTACACCGTGTGCAGTACTCCCCCCCTTCCGGTTTATAGGGCTCAAATATCAAATCTCATGAACCAAGGCATTTTGCGATTGGAGGAATGTATCTCGTACTTTACAAAACTACCCTAATTAAACTCATGCATTAATTATGTAGTTCTCTCGTTTTCCTCTCCGCCTTGGTCGCGGTGCACAATATTGAGCACTCCTATATGACTAGCCGCTCTATCTACATGCGGGACATTTCAAAGCATCCGGCCCGCGTGCCATCCACCAAATCATAGCGAGGTGCTACAATCGAGACTCACTGTCACCCAGTGTGGCCGCCATGACCCGTCATATCACAAAACCCACACCTTTACCAGGAAGTGGTAAGGTGGCCTCAAGTTGGACTGGACGAAGCAACCATCATTTCACTTTGGAGCTCGTTCAAGCCCTTTCTTCCATTTCTTGAAGAAAACCTCACTCCGAGCTACTCACTTCGCCATTTTTCTTCTGCATCGACGAAGGAAAGGTGGGCGAATCAGTTATGCTGCTATATTTTCATTCCAAGAATCTTCTTTTGTGAAGCACCGACCGATTCTCACATCCTATTCTTTTCCCGTTTTCATTGCGATTGTGGTTTCCTTTTGATTGTTTTTTGTTTGTTAGTTCATTGATGGATCCTGGAGCACTAGGCAAAGAGTTGTCGGCGGACAACCCACTGGAGACAGCGATCTCCAGGAAGCGAGCACCGACCAACGAGTTGACCATGTTGGCGGGCCAACCCATGGAGACGAAGAACTCCAAGAAACAAGCACTGGCCAAAGAGTTGAGGACGTTGGCGAACGAACTCCTCAAAGAAAGTTGGAAGAACAGCAAGGGCCCCACCATGCCTACCCCAGGAACTCTGACTGCCACCTATGTGAGGCTCAAGACCGAGTTTGAGGAGATAGTCGCCATTGAGAAGCAGTATTCCCCTGGCAAGGTGATGGCCCCATCGAGGACGAGGAGATGGCCCCCGGAGGGATGAGATCCCCGTGAGCTGCACAAGGTAAAAAATAATGGCTTATTACCATAGTTGTGGTTTTGATTATTTGCAATGTGTTTGCTAATATGTTAGGGTTGTGCAGGTGCGGTGGTTGTCCTTGATGATTCGGCGTCATGGCCCGTCCTGTTGGCATCGCCCGGAGATCGATTCGATGCCGCTGTCCATCCTGTGGACATCGCCCGAAGATCGATTCGATGTCGTGGTCAGTCCTGTGGACATCGCCTGTAAATCGATTCCCATGCCGCTGTCCGTCTGTGGTCATTGCCGAGAGATAGATGACAAGAAATAGTTGGTCGCGCTAATCCTTGAGGTAGTTTGCATTGCCCTGTGTTTAATTACCGAACGATGCGTGTTATCAAACCATCTTAGGGCTAGTGCACTCGTCTTGTGTGGGCGGATCTTTCTACTTTTGTTTGATAGTGAATCATGCGATGAATCATGCGAACCCTCTCCGAGTTATGGAAACAGATGTATCCTCACCAGCTTTTGATGTAATATATGGCATGCTTAGATGTAAGTTTGAACTGTTTATCATATCAGCGAGGGCTTGTTTGATGATTCTTGGTGTTAGTAGGCTAGCTACTGTGCGAGCTATAGTACTTGCAAAACACTCAGCGAAGAGAAAGCGTTGGGGCTGATGAGCTGTGGTACGCTTATACTTATCCTCGTCGATCGACCAATAGCCCTAGCTCCTAAAATTGTAGGCTTAGCGATCGATCAGACAATAGTCGACATACATTCAGGCCTCATTTGGTTCATAGGGTAGGAAAATCGTAGCAAAAGTACAGAGAACGTGCAACACAAAATCATAGCAGTGCAGAGACGTACTCCCTCCGTTCCAAAATAGATGACCTAGGCGGGCTAGTTTGGCCTAGTGGGTTTCAGTGATATGACGTGGTACAGTGCCGTCCAATCTTCGCGTGTGGTAGCAGTATTGCGGGTACAGTAAGTTTTCTTGAAGAAGCGGAATTCAACGAAGTCATGATGGTTCCTTCGTCCGAACAACTTACAGTGGGAAAGGTTGGGCCTGCGATACGACCGGGGTAGACCAGGATAATTTTGTGCATGGCAGGTGGACTAGGATGGTCGACGTCCCACATGTCGGTGAATGAAGGTATTCTTTCCGATATAGAGGACGAGCAACGAGTATTCATTGTTTATTTTTGATGAAAGCTATTGTCTCCGCTGTTACGACGGAGGAGTGTGAAACACGGCAGCCCAGTGAACTTGGCATGTGCACCACTCCCTCCTTCCTCATGTAATGCCCAGGTTACAGCTTTTTCTCACTTTCTCTCTATCTATTTCCTCTCAAATGTTTTTTACCTTTCTTTTTTTAAGACACAATTGTTTTTATGCCTTTTTCTAGAATTATTATTTTTATACCTAGGAGCACGTGTAGAGACGGGCTCTTGCAGAGCCCACTCCTTGACTTTGTCAATGCCTCTCTCTCCTCCACATAAGGAGTACTACTTGCTATGCATGCATGCGGCGGGCAGCTGGCGTCTTGAGGGGCCAGGGCGGTGAGAGCGGGCTCAGGAAGCGGTCCGGACTCCAGCATGGCCCACCTCACATTATCACCATATATTTCTTGGAGTCCGTGCGCGGCGGGCGGGCGATCTCTTCTCCCTCCCCGCTTTCTCTTCTCGGCCGACGCTTGCCGAGCGATTAGATTTCGGCTATCGATGGTTTATTCAATTACGGTCCCACATGTCAGTGAAATTGCAAGACAACGCGTGTCCCCTCTGGTGAGCAGCGTGCGAGCCGGACTGTCGGGGTTGCGACGCGTACGAGTCGTAAGTGTGCCACCTTTTCCTTTAGAACTTGCGAAGCGTAAAATTTTCGCGCGATCGATCGATAGAAATCCAGAACAAAATGACGAGGGTGGTGCTTTCCTGCTTGTTAGGGGGGCTAGTTCGAGTGATATGACGTGCTATAGTGCCATACACTTGCTCCATTTTTATGTAAGCAAGAGTTTACACTCTTACGCGTGAGGAGTGTGAAACACCTCAGATCTGATTTTGATCGAGGGATAATTGTTCCTGCCAAATAATGGAGGATTGTTAGCGATTATAGCATGATAGTTAGGCATCTCCAGCGCTGGCCCACAAATTTACACCGCATCTGTCCGAGGACACCGATGGATGCCATCCGATGCTGCCCACATACCTTTCGACAACTATATGAACTAACGGACAAAATTCGTGCAAACAAAGCAAATTTCAAATTAACCGGATGAAATTCATTACATTTCAAAACTTTTCCTACAAACTGGACGAAATTCATTACATATTTCGCACAAACCGCATTTAAAACCTAATGTAAACCTAATCTAAACAATCGCCGGCGCCCGACCACCATGTCCGGCCATGAACCCGAGAAAGCCAGCCATTGCCTTTGCCTCCTCCTCATCCGCCTCGATAACCTCCTCCTCCGGAGCACAAGGTTCTGAAGATTTCCGCCTCCATGAGCAGGACTTTGATTTAGAGGGTGACGTGCATGCATTAGCATGCTTTGACAGCGTGAGCGTGAGTGTCTGACGTGAAGTATTTCATTTTCATTTGGCTGACGAGGGTGCGTTGCAGCGACGAGTCCGTGGTTTGATTCCCCACATACGCATAATTTTGGTTTTTACCGTATTTCTTTCTCCATTGACAGGTAGGCCCGCGTATATAGATAAAGAACACGAGCTGATGAGGTGCATGCGGACTGTTTGACTGGTCAACCAGACAAATACGGAGCTATACGCTAAGCTAGTGACCGTATAATCACCATATCTCGTATACAATGATCAAAGTGAGCTATCAAGACAAGTTCGATGACCGCCAATGCGGTAATAAATGACCAGGATTGAAGGGGAATCCAAATTTGCTTCGTCTTCTGTCCTTGAGCTCTTGACAAACCAATGCACTACACAGTTGTCCGGCCACTCCACCCGAGAGCTCTCACCAAGCGTAGTTCATGCCACCGCGCGGCACACTAACCAGTAAGGCAGCGATGGCATCCCGCTGCGCCGAGTTCCTCGCCGCCCACGACCGCACACAAAATGGTAGGGAAGCGATGGCATCCCGTCGTGCCGAGTTCATCGCTGCTCGCGACCTCACAACTATGTGGGAGGAATTTGAAGATGCCAAGGCCGAATGGGCGGTAGAGCAAGAAGCGGCCAAAGCCGCATGAGGGAGCTGAAAAGTCGAAAGCACTCAAGAAAGAGAGGCCCGCCGCCGAAGAAAGAAAAGGACGCCACGCGCTGCTGCGGAGAGGTCGGCGGAGATCCAAGCACGATGGGGTGTTGCCGACAAAGCCGGAAGGAGAACGACGGCGTCTGCCAACATGTGAGAAGTAGTAGTACTAGTAGTTAGTGTGTGTCTGTAATGCGAGTACGAGCATGTACCAAGTACTACTAGTTACTACTGTAGTTTTAGAGCAAATTACCAGTACATTAGCCTAGACTAAATGGAAAAATTCCTATCCTAAGCATCAAATGACATCTCTTTCTCTATAGGAATTGAGATGCATGTCATGTCACTTCCTATGATTTTCATATTCCTATTCTATGAACGAAAGGAGGCTTCTGTTGGAGTAACTACTGTAGCTAGCAGTACTGCTGGTACAGTAGTTTTCTTCAAGAAGCGGAATTCAACGAAGTCATGATGGTTCCTTCATTCGAGCAACTTCAAAGTGGGAAGTGGGCCTGTGATTTGACGGCTCATTAGTCATTGTTACTACGGCGCGACGACCTGGGTGACTCTCCCTTGGAGTTCTGCGTGCATGGCAAGTGGACCAGGATGGTTGACGTCCCACATGTTGGCGAACGGAAGTATTTTTTCCGATATCGAGGAGCAAGGAAACCGCGTGGTATAGTATCACTGCTGATTGGTTCGCAAAAAAATAGTATCACTGCCGATTTATAATTATTTTTTATTTCTGATGAATGTTAGCGTTTCAACTCTTACAACGAAGGGTGCCAAACACGACGCGTCTGGATGTCCCACACGTCAGCGAAAAGGTGGGACATGAACAGCGTGGTAGAGCCGGCGTAAAAAAACAACGTGGTAGAGCGTCTCCACTTCTTCCACTTCTGGGTTGGAGACCACACGTAGTAGTACTTAGTGGTATGAACGATACAAAGTGCGACCTGGAGAGAAAGACACGTCTAGTTGGAAGGTCTCGGGGCATACACGTAAACAAATATAAAAGTTAATATGTGCCTCCAACTAATATAGTAGTAGTAGAGTACTTAGGCACGTACTCCACAACATCACAGTGCATTGCACGTACAACATTTAGTGGTAGTACGTAGTAAGAGACAAATGCCGCCCAAGAGTTCCCTTCTCGACCTACTTTTGAGTGTTTGGTAGAGTGTATGGAAGGTGCATGAGTCCACACTAGTTTAGCACAAATACACTAGAAGCATGCATGAAGAGAGCATGCATGAAGAGGGGTGTTGAGTTGAGCATGCATGAAGAGGGAACAACTATGCTAAGATGAGAATGCAACCAAACACACCCACGCATGTTCATACCATCTGTGCCTTTCTACTTCACTTACTGCGCTACATTACTCAGGTTCGTACGTCCACTCCAGGGTACATGTCCGTCTCATAGTTCTAGTCCCACGTGTTCTTCATATAGATGGAACGATCCTTGCATAACACGTGCACCTTGATGCTAGATGTCTCGCGTGTTGGCAAAAGGATGAACAAAGCTCACATAAAAAAATAGAGTGGAAGAACATAGATTCCGGACGACCGAGAAGGAGCAAGGAACCTCGTGGTGGAGCGTCTGCACTCATAATATTTAATATTATTCAGCGATATAAAATTAACCAATCATCTCCACAGTGGACTGGAAGAGTACAAAACACGGCAGCCCAGTGTAGTTACATCATACTAGTACATGGCTAACCCACGCTATCACCATATTTCTTGGCTTCCGTGCGACACCTATCTCTAGTAATCCAGCAGCCTGTATTGCTTCTCCCTCCTCATCTCTATCAAAGTGCGGCGGGCTGGCGTTTCTGCCGTCTATTGAGGTCGGTTAACTATCACATGTTAGCGACATGCCAAGAGCATTCTAAAAAAAATTCCTTTCATGTTCCGTTTTCAAAAAGAAAAAATCCTTTCACGTACGAATTTGCCTGTATGCTTTGAGCAACTTGCATGTCCTATACTGCTCCTGTTTGATCATCAAACTTAGCTAGAGGTTAGACTAACTCATGACTAACCCTGAACTAACTGTAGCCAAAGAGGTGTTTGGGTGACAGGGTTAGATTGACAATAAATGCACTTCATGGAGAGAGAAAAGTGATTTTTCAGTGGTCCCAATGAGAACTATCTCCAGTTAGCACCTCTTCGGTGGGATAGTTTTTTTGGTGGGTTCGGTGCAACTTGCTCCAATTTAAACCCTCATGCTTGGATACTTTAGGGCTATTTGAGCCCCAACTAGCTCAAACTAACTCTAACCCATGGATCCAAACAGGGCCTATGGCCAGTCTCGACGCGGAGCAGTCGCGTGCACCGGGAAGCGGCGCTCTCTAGGCCATCGCGCCACTTCAAAGCCGGCGCCAGTGAGAGGTCGCCTCCGCTCTGGCCGGGCATTAATGCGGCACTGACGCTCCAGGGCGACGCTGACTGTTTCACGCGGGAAGTGCGCTGGCAAGGGAGTATAGGTTTTGAACCGTTTCAGGTGTAGTACTGGTAGTTTGCAAAACTACTCAATTATTGCACTCAGTTTCCTAAGAAATTGTGGTAAAAAACGTTACTCCACAACCCGCTTCCCTTCTCCTTCCTTTTCAACCGCCCGTGCACGTCCGCGGGAAGCGCCCGGTCAACCCTTATATAGGAGTGCTAGCACAAAAAGATGCATGCATGATCACTAAAATTTCCATATTAAAGCGTCGCTCCAGCGGGAGTATGGCGTATGTTGTTACCTTCGCCCGGCCCATGGTTACCGGGCAACGGCGACCAGAGAAGAGGCGGCGGGATGGGAATGAATGCAGCTACTGTTTGGGTTCGCCTTCCGGCTTAAATAAATGTGCAGCATCACGTGTACCCGCGGGTGCACAAATTGTAACATACGTGTCTGCTTAAGTGGGCGTCACGTAACTGGTGTGTGTGTGTGTGAGAGAGTTTCTGAGAGACAGAGTGCCTGTGTGCGACTCTACTCTTCGGACATGTACTCAACCTTTTGCATCGGGATATAAGTATAATGGTATTTACTTTAGCTAGTGATTTACGTGGCCATGTTAACGTGGTTGTGTCAAAAAAATATCACTTCTTGCTCATGATTTGCGTTATATAATTACAAGCAAGATTCTCGTGCATTGCACGGAACATGAATATACATTTTTTTACAAAACACCTATTGTGATTGACCCATGCATGAGTAATCCCATGTGTAAAAACTAATGATATCTCGAGAATTTTATCAGAAAACTGGTATCTCGAGAATGTCATCAAAAAATGAAAGATGAGAGATAAGGCGACGAGGAGCGTGGTGGTGACTGGTGGTCGGAATGGGCGGAGGCATGGGGATGGGGCCCGCGCCGGCAGCGTGGCCACCATGCATGCTAGATTGTTCGAGACTTATTCCTTTTTAATTGCTGAGCAATGAGGTTGCGGGAGATAATGATGTGGAGAGAGGTGCGGGTATCTTTTGTAAAATTATCATAGTTTGCTTTCTATCCGTCAGATATAGATCATACGGTCTGTATTACAAGATGGCAGGCACACCATCATCGCCAACTCATTTTTTTATAAGGGTACAGATGATAAGTTTGCTGACTACTAAAGTAAAGTGGAATTTGTCCATGTTATGCAAGTAAATAAAGGTGATTGTTTATCATACGGGTAAGGTTGGATGAAGGGTGGTAGGAACAAATGCTCCGCCTAGAGCATGTGTGTGAGATGGAGTCTTAGTGTGTGTGTGGGTGTGTGTGTGTGTGTGTGAGAGAGAGAGAGAGATATGAAGTCTTAGTAGTGTGTGTGTGAGAGAGAGAGATAGAGTCTAAGTGTGTGTGTGTGTGGGGGGTGTGTGTGTGTGTGTGTGTGTGTGAGAGAGAGAGATGGAGTCTTAGTGTGTGTGTGGGGGGGGTGTGCATGCGTGTGTGTGTGTGTGTGTGTGTGTGTGTGTGTGTGTGTGTGGGGTCCTCTGTGGCGGATGTAATTTAAGTGTGCATGGCTTCATCATAGAGAGGTGATGTGTATGGCAGAGGCCACCAACGATGGGGTGCGAGAGAGAAAATGCCCGTAGAGAGGGAAGAGAAGGTGTGTGCGTGTGAGAGGAGTCGACATCGAGAGAACGTGTTTGTTCGAGAGACACCGAGGAAGACTACTATATATCGATGGTGCATGTAGGCGGAATTAAACAAAGGGATGGTCTTATTGGTTTGGGGATATAGGGAAGAGTGAGAGGCTGGGGGGGGTAGCTAGAAGGAGATTGTTAAGTGTGAGTGTGTGTTTTACCCATCCAAGCGGAAGTTATGTGCACAAAAGAGGAGAACAATTCGATGTGGCGTTAGGATTGAGGGTAATTAACTACGTATGGAGACATAGAGACCTTGAACATGCATGTGTGAGAGGTATACATGTATACGTGGGATGTGTGTGTGTGTGCGCGCGTGCATGATCGAGATAAAAGAAAGAAGACATAAGTCATAAGATCAATGGCATGGGAGAGACGGATCGGTATGACAATATGCATGCATGTGAGAATGCAGGGAAGAAGGCCCAACAATTGAGCATGTGTTTTTGTCTTTAAGAGATAGTGGCATGGGCTGGAGCATGCATCTATGGAGAGCAGAGGGAGTAAGGTGCAACGATTGTGCAAAAGAGATCAACCTATAAATGCATATGCATGGAGATACATATATAGTGTGGGTGATAGGAAGAAAGACTCCGTGCAAGAAAGAAATGTTGACGGAGAAACTATAGATAGATACAGAGATGGAGATGCTAGCTAGAGGGACATCTCCTAGTTTGGGTGTTGGAGATGACCGTCGGGTGGTTCAAAGGGTGAAGTTATATATGTGTGTGAGAGGGCACTTGACTGCATGTAGAGAGAAACATATGTAGTATGCGTGATAGGAATCAAGAGTGAGGGCGAGAAAGAAGGTTGATGGAGAAACAGATAAATAGAAAGATAAAGATGCTAGCTAGTGTGCATTAGAGATAGGAGTCAGTGGATCAGAAGGCTGGGTTATGTGTGTGGGTGTGAGAGAGATAGAGAGAGGGTGCATGTGAGTCACATACAAACAGATATCAGAGAGAAATGAGATCCAGAGAGACGGAGTTTTGTGTCTGCGAGAGAGAAAGATATTTCACAATGAGAGTGATAGCTAGAGAGACATATGAGGGAACGCAAGATATCTCTAGGGAGAGGGTGTGTGTGTGAGCGACATACAAGAGAACAATGGAGAAATATGAGACCCTGGGAGACAGAGTTTGTGTTTGTGTGTGAGAAAGAGATATTGAAGAGGAAGAGTCGTAGGTTCTCATATCTAAGGAGCGAAAGACATCTCTGTATGAGGGGTGTGCGAGTGGCACACATGGGAATAGTAGAGAGAAATGAGACCCCGGGAGACAAAGTTTTGTGTTTGTGTGAGAGAAAAAGATTCCACATGGAGAATCATAGTTAGAGACACATAGCAGGGAGCGAGATATACTTAGAGAGAGATAGAGTGATGAAGGTCGAGGGAGAGAGTACCATCAGTGTGTTACGAAGATAAAAGATCATTGTCGACATATGAACGCGTATAGGTCCAGAGAGATAGTCCTATATAAGCATGAGTGATAGCTATATGAGACGAATATCTGGATTAAAGGGGATTCAAATATTTAAACTGGAGATCACGACATCGATAATATCATAACGCAAATTGGTGTATCAAACATGCATATTCATTTGAATTTGGGCACATGTGTAATGTTATATAGTTTATCAATATTGGTGATCCATAGATTCTTCAATTACAAACAATGCATGGTTTATATGCAATTAATGTCTAAACGGGATTACACTATATGTTGCGTGTGTGAAACACATTATACATGTTTGAGAAGTTAAAAACCCGCATGAAACACACATTAATTGGAGACAGTTAGCGAGGAATGCATACATTGGATTTCAACATAAAGTGGTTTCAAATATTTGAAAATCCAAATTGATGGATACAACCTTATGAATCTGAGATCATGCCATTTGTAAACCATATTTATGTATAAATGGTGTTGTGCTTTTGAAAGTATATATAAAAAATGATGTATATAGAATGTAATTCCAATTGAAAATGGATCCGCCCAAAAAAAAATAGAATACAAACGGGATTCGAATTGAGTTGGCACGTAAACGTGCACTCTGCAAAATTTGAACGAAGCGGGGAAAGTCGCAGTAACCGACCGAAACCAAAATCTGCGAGATGGAAATCACTACTGCCTATCCCTGCCACGCAAAGCCTATCTGCTGGATTTCTATAGGTTTCGATAGGGGTAGGTTTGTAATTTCACCCAAACGTGACGTAACCGCCTCTCACCCGGATTCATACACAGTGTGTCCTCGGTCGAAATCGACTCCCTCCCCGATTCATATTCATACACGGTGGGCGCCAAAAACAAACTCTCGTCGGCAAATATTCGGTGTATGCGAGATTACCGTCCTATCCCCAACCGACATGTTGCTGTGATGTAGTAGAAATTTGAAATGGTGGATAAGTTTGTAAATTTCCTCGCATTTGAGACAAGCGCGCCCTCAATACATGGTTTCCCCCTTCCTCTCTACCTCATTTTCCCCATTCGTACTCCGTGGGCGCCAAAACACCCTCTCCACCCCACCCTCCTCCGTCCACCGCCGTCCGCCACCCCATCCACTGCCGTCCTCCTCCACCATGCCGGAGCTGATACCCCGACACCACCGTCCATTACAATAGATCGACCTCTCTCATCCACGCCTTCGGACCGGGATCCTTGCATCCCGTCCTCTCGCTTCATCCCCGCCGTCGTCCACCTTGCCGGCGCCGCTCCTACGACCGTCTCGTCCACGCGCCCGCCGCCACCGCTCTACCCTCCTAGATTTGCTTCACGCTGCCGACAACCATCGCTACCGCAGCACCGTCAAATTCTCAGCAGATGCGATACGGCGCCGCACCAGGCGGTACTCTTTCAGATCTGCTCAACTTATTTATCGCAGCAAGAAAATAGATCGCCACCGCTTTACTCTGATTTCTTGTCTTGGTTGCGGTTGCCTTTGTCCGGTTTGCACCTTCAGATCCGCCATGGCACGCTCAACACTATACTCCCAATGCTTATGGTTTTCCCTTTTATATTCCACACTAGTTAAATCACAGAGACTAAATTTCAAAATTGGGTGGTCGATTTTCAGAGCTCACGGAGTTCGCGGCAGCGATCAAGGGCTCGGGTGGTTGTGGGGCCTCGTCGAACGAAGAAAACTCGACGCTGGTGGGGGTTAGGCGGGGGTGGGGTGGGGTGGCAGAAGAACACAGGCGATGGGGGCGGTGGTCCGGCGGTGGCCCGTCTTGGTGTTCTGTATGGGAAGAATCAGAGACGAGGAAGAAGAAGGGTTAGGAGACGTAGGATCTTCATCCAACCGCCTGAAATGGTCGAGAGACAGCTGGGAGTTGCATTCTTAATGCGCTCTGGTTCATCATGTGTGGGCATTGCGCAACCAACATTTTATTATCCAAAATCTGCTTGCTCTTCTTTACCATGTTCGATAGAGCTGGCCTGTACGTGATCGATAGGCTTTCAATTACTAGCGGCAATACAACACCGTATTTTCAAGCCAGTTCCACTTTCCCGATTTATATATCGTGGTTATGGTGTACCCCTGTTATGTACACTATGATCTACCTAGTTGCTATGTGCTCTTGTTATCATGGTTTGGCAATAAACTCTCTATACAGTATATTATGAACCTATCATCTGCCAGCTATCCTTACTTCTGGAGCCTATTTTTTTGTGTACTTGTGCCAGATTATATAAATGCACGCACCATATTACAGCACACATGAGCTCTCTCATCAGAATCCAGTGATAGCACACAAGTGTTTACAGGGGCGCCCCTATATTAGAATATCATCTGCATTACAAAGATAATCTCACAACTATTTATGTTTTCATGGTTCTCAGATATTATACGCAATTACAGTGAATATCAGAATCCACGCATCAGAAGAATATTGTGGAACACTGCAATGACTTACAAAATTGGCACCAAGGCATTGAGTGCCATTCTGGAAGCAATGAAACTCGTACGCTCCCCACCTGTTGATTCTTGTTCAGAATATCATCCTAATGACTATTCTAACCTCGAGGAGTCAAAGGCAGATGGCCTGTCCTGTTCACCCATCAAGGTGTCTGTTCTAATTTGGCAAGGTTTTATTGATTGTGCGTATCTTGCATATGTTGTCTTGCATTTCTTCTACTTTGTTGCACTGCCATCTGCTTAGTTTACTCATCATATAACTCGAGATGCCATGCCCATCCATTATCAATACATATTCCATCTGTCATCATACCATGTTTTTCCACTCAAATGTTGTTCTTGTGCATCAGACATCAAAAAGGAAGAGGGTGATTGCCGAACCTGAAGGAGCACCAGCAAAGTCCTTGAAAAACGTGGTGGTGCCGGAGAAATCACACAGCGCCCCACTTATATTGGCTGTACAACCAGTGACACAAAACATAGGACCGACTCCAGTAGACTGTACCCATACTTCACTGGCCACACCACTAGCCCCACCACACAGGACCTGCACTCCAGCAAAAGGTATACCAATTTCATTTGCCATAGCACCGGCCGTACCACAGAAAAATCCCACTCCAGCAAAAAGTACAGCAAGTCCACCGGCCGAAGACCTATCCCAACTGCAGAGACGACCAATTCCTGCAGATTGGAACCCCATTCCATTTATTCCCAGTTTAAAAGACAATGCTTTCAATGTTGTTAGGGACTACGTGCATATATTCCCATCATGGGAAGATTATAGTGAAGACAAACACCATTTTCACATCTTCCTGTCCAACTTACGTGTAAGTGCTATTATTCATGGTTATTATTTTCCTGTTTTCTGCTGATCGAACACATCAATGATTTACATTACATTGTTGTAACTAGGCGAGGGTCAATCTGGATAGTCATGACGAGCAAAGCTTGCTTGTGCTTTTCAAGGAAGCATTGCAGCAGTATCGGTGTTACCTGAGGAAATCACACTTTGATGGCAAGTCTATAAACGAATTTCCGGTGAAGTCTCCTATGCTAAATTTAGAAGACATTGAATGGAAAAACCTTGTTATGCACTGCTTTCGTTCCCAGGATGAGGTAATGTCTATGAAATCACATGACAATTTGAACTTTCTACTTTTCCGCATGTGCCTTACGGATCTTTTTTGCAGGAAATCTGCTCGAAGAAGAATTCCAGTTTGAAAAGAACGACAGGAGATCGCAAATATGCTGCCCGCTGCTTTGCTTTTGTTAGTACCTGTTTTCCTGTATCACTGTACTTGCATAAAACCTGGTTCATTATGTGACAACAGTATGTATGATAGCTTACTTATCAATTGTTCGCTCCAAATTATCTGATCTGTATGAATGGTTACATTAGTGTAGAATATATCAAATGCCAATGAATTTTTTAGCTCTGCATTGTTCTTGTAAGTACATGCTGTCCTTTATCAGTGTACTTATATTGACAGGTAGTTGTTCATGTACCATCTCTCTGCAGCTTATTTTCCTTTGCCCTCCATTTTCTACACATTAGATCTATATTTACTCTTACCATAAGGTTGGTACTGAAGAAGTTTAGCTGTGCATTGCTCTTGGCTGTGCCTTTTGCCTGTATTGCTACACATACATTTATAGCTACTTGGTTATGTAGCATCACTCTTCATCTTATCTTAAATATTCTCTATTTTTTCGTATATTATCACATCTATATTTACTCTTAACAAAATGTAGAATAAAGGCAATGCTTATGAAGAAGATTGTGTGCTAAACTTCTTGAATTGCCCCCCCCCCCCATCAGCATGGACAAGGGCTTTATAGAGCCAATCTTCATCAGTAATGTAAGTTTGTCCTTCTCAAGCCTTCAAACTTTGTTGTGTATATTTGGTTAGGCATGACTGCAACAGCTGTTTATTTTTGGTGTTTGCATCAAATTGCATGTTTAAAGTTTATTATGTAGTTCATAAACAAAAGTTTGTCCTTCTCAATTTAAGTTTTCAGTTGTACAACCAAGTTCCTTCTTCATACCATGTAAATTAAACTATACAGAGTAAGTGATCTTCTTTTGCACTGCATGTATGCTTTTGTTCTTCATCCGTAATCCAGTGGTGTGGTGAACCTACCCACTACAGCACAATGTCATATTCTGCAATGTCTTAACTATGAACAATGTCATATCATTCTACTATTATTTAAACCGTCTCTTTATTTGCCAATCTGAAATGGGATAAATTGACAGCACACTAACCATTGATACTTATGAGTTCTTGATCTGTAATCCAGTGGTGTCGTGAAGCTGCCAACTCCTTCACAATGTCATTTCCTGCCATGTCTTGACCTGAACAATACCATATTGTGTTAATGCAATTTTAAACTGTGTCACTTTATTCGTCAGTAAGAAATGTGATGAATTGTCAGCACCGATACTTTTATGTGTAAAACCTATCATCATCGCTTGTTTATCTTTCAGAGTGAGAAAGATATAAGTGTTGAACAAGTGCAGTCTCATCATCTTGCTCAGCTGCTTGCGCTGAGCTCCCAAAGAGGCTAACCTTTCTCTTGAACTCTATTGAAGTGTTGTCGGTTTTGTATATTATTTTGTCGGCGTGTTTATTTGCAATCGATGGCGATCTTTGATGCCCAATGTATGTAATCTGCTGTCTGCTTGTGCTTTATTATCATAGTGGCGAACTTTGATGCCCAGTGGATGTAATATGCCGTAATTTCTTTATTGTATAGTCTAGGTTTTTTTCTTATTCACGATGCTGCAGTTATTTTACTGTATATATATCCTGTCTTCGCAGTAAACCGGCCAAACCATAAAATTACGGTACATAATCGGGCCGTCATGCAACCACAATGTATGATCCGCATCATGGGCCCCGTCAAACTGGCCCACTAGTAGATTCGGGCCTTTAATAGGCCGAGTAACCCCGCCCTATTTTCGCAAGAAAACTCAATGGGCTTTAGGAGGTGAGAAGTAGGTTGGGCCTGAACGCGTCGAATAGCTCACGGGCGGCAGCAGCCGAAATGGACCCGACCCATGATTGTGTGAATCAAATCACGGGCTTTAACAGCCAAAGTTGTCTCGGTCCTTGTTTGGCCCAATCAGATATCGCTATGCAGGTGGATGCAAACCGGCCGTAGTTAGGCCCAACTATATGACGGGCTTTTAACAGGCGAAATTAATATAGGGCCAAAATGTTGAACGAGCCCTTAACAGTTCGAAACTAATATCGGGTCAATTACTAAATGGGCCTTTAGCAAGTGGGCCCAAAAGCATAGCGCCCAGTTAACGGGCGAATCGATATGGGCCATAATTGAGCCCAAAGCCTCTTAAAGGGTCGGACTGAATCGGGCCGTGATTTGGCCTGTAAAGTGGGAGGCTTTTAACGGGCGGATCTTATATGGGACATTATTAGGTCTTAACGTGGTAGGCCATTAATGGACCGGATCAAATATGGGCCGGCCTACTAGGGTCCTCAAAATCTTGTGGGCCTACAGCTGGGCCGGCCCATTAATGTCGGCGAAATCTCGTGGGCCCTTAGCTAGGCCCGCCCATTATGATCCGCAAGAATTTTGTGGGCCTTTACCTTGGCCGGCCCATTATGGCACACAAAAATCTTGTGGGCCTTTACAGGGCCGACCTATTATGGCCCGAAATCTTGTGGGCCTTTAGTCGGGCCAGCCCATTATGGTCCGCAAAATCTCGTGGGCCTTTAGCTGGCCGCCCATTATGGTCCGCAAAATCTTGTGGGTTTTAGTTGGGCCGCCCATTTAAACTTGATGGGCCGTACACGTGTCGACGTATCATAGGCGCCTTCATCCAATGAGTGGATGACATCTGTCCCAACGATGAGCCGACACGTGTTTTCTCCAGCCAATGATGATTTTACACGGAAAATCCCCATTGGTCGGGGCTGTTAACGGTTATCGGATCCAAAACCCGACCCGATAGCTTAACAACGTTCCGTTATGGTGGATGCCATGTGTCCGCACCCTTGACGAAAGCACTTACGTAGCGCATTTATCGTTATGGAAGTGGACACTTCCATGATGATAATTTTGGTAATGTCATGGAACACTTCTACGACAAAGACATGTATGACTATCTTGATTACGTCATAAAATCGTCATGGATGTACATGCATGACAAAAAAGGCGACCTACTGTGACAAACATGTATCATCACGAAAGTGTATTTTTTTTGTAGTGCACCCTTCCACCATTGCTAGCCTATCTAGTATCGCACAACTTTCGCGGTACCATACACCCACCATAACCTTCCTCAAAACAGACATCATACCTACCTATTATGGCATTTCCATAGCCATTCTGAGATATATTTCCATGCAACTTTCCACCGTTCCGTTTATTATGACACACTCCATCATTGTAATATTGCATTGCATGATCATGTAGTTGACATTATATTTGTGGCAAAGCCACCATTCATAATTCTTTCATACATGTCACTCTTGAGTCATTGCACATCCTGGTAAACCACCGGAGGCATTCATATAGAGTAATGTTTTGTTCTAAATATCGAGTTGTAAGTAAATAAAATTGTGATGATCTTCATTATTAGAGCATTGTCCCATTGAGGAAAGGATGATGGAGACTATGATTTCTCCACAAGTCCGGATGAGACTCTAGAAGAAAAATAAAATAAAATAAAAAAAGAGGCCAAAAAAAGGAGAAGGCCAAAAAATGAGAGAAAAGGAGAGAAGGGGCAATGCTACTATCCTTTTACCACACTTGTGCTTCAAAGTAGCACCATGTTTTTCATAATAGAGAGTCTCCTATGTTGTCACATTCATATACTAGTGGGAATTTTCATTATAAGAACTTGGCTTGTATATTCCAATGATGGGCTTTCTCAAAATGCCCTAGGTCTTCGTGAGCAAGCGAGTTGGATGCACACCCACTTAGTTTCTTTCTAAGCTTTCATACACTTATAGCTCTAGTGC
>JAHIAM010000554.1:0-31672 GCA_021605205.1 Aegilops longissima
TGGGACCCCAAAGCGGTGAGCAATAGTCCGAAAGCAGGCGGAATCGGCCAAAACTATGAGTGTTGATGACCAACTCGTAAGCACACCTTGGGGTTCAACAACTATGAAATCGCCGGGACCCAAAGCGGTGAGTAATAGTCCACGAAACAGGTCGAATTGGCGGAATGCTGAGTGTTGACGGCGGACACATAAGCGCTTGCCGGGGTTCATCAATCGTGGAATTACTCTGGTCCCCAAAGCGCTGAGTAATAGTGCATGAAAGCGGACTAGAATCGGCCCGAATATGAGTGTTGATGACCGCACATAGCGCACCCAGTTACGTCAATCGTGGAAATGACTACGAGACTCCAAAATAGACTAATAGTCAACAAGCGGGCGAATCGGCCCAAACTATGATTGTTGACGGCCAAACCGTAAGCGCACCTTGGAGTTAGACAACCATGGAAATCGCTTGGGACCCCAAAAGCGGTGAGTAATAGTCCACGAAACAGGTTAAAATTGGCCAAAACTGCGAGTGTTGACGATGGACATAAAACGCACAGGGGTTCATCAATTCTGAAATTGCTGCGGGTCCCCAAAAGCGGCGAGTAATAGTGCATGAAACAGACTAGAATCGCTTTGAATATGTGAGTGAATTGATGGCCAAAACGCATAAAGCGCACCCAGGGTTAAATCAATCGTGAAAATGACTCAGCGACCCCAAAATAGAGTAATAGTCAAAAAAGCGGGCCAGAATCGGCCCAAACTATGATTATTGATAACGACCGTAATGGCGCACCTTGGATTTAGACAACCATGGAAATCGCTTTGGGACCCCAAAACGGTGAGTAATAGTCCATGAAAGCGGGCAGAATCAGCCAAAACTGCGAGTGTTCATGACCAACACGTAAAACACCTTGGGTTCAACAACTATGAAATCGTTTGGGTCCCAAAGCGGTGAAATAATCCACGAAACATGTCAGAATTGGCCAAAACTGTGAGTGTTGTGAAGGTCACTCGCACCCGGGTTCATCAAGCGTGGAATTACTTTGGGTCCCCAAAGCTGAGTAATAGTGCACAAAGCGGACTAGAATCAGCCGAATATCGAGTGTTGATGACCGACACGTCGCGCACCTCGGGGTTAAATCAATCGTGGAAATGACTCGAGACCCCAAAATGTTGTAATAGTCAAAAGCGGGCAGAATCATTAAGCTGTGATGTATGATGACCGACACGTAAGCGCCCTTGGGTTCGACAACCATGGAAATCGTTTGGGACCCCAAAGCGGTGAGCAATAGTCCATGAAGCAGGCGAATCGGCCAAAACTATGAGTGTTGATGACCAACTCGTAAGCACACCTTAGGGTTCAACAACTATAAATCGCCCGGGACCCCAAAGCGGTGAGTAATAGTCCACGAAACAGGTCGAAATTGGCGAAGCGTGAGTGTTGACGGACACATAACGCACCCGGGGTTCATCAATCGCGGAAATTGCTCTGGTCCCCAAAGCGGCTGAGTAATAGTGCAAAGCGGACTAGAATCGGCGAATATGAGTGTTGATGACCGACACATCGCGCACCAGCGGTTCGTCAATCGTGGAAATGACTCGAGACTCCAAAATAGACTAATAGTCCAACAAGCGGGCGAGAATCATTTAAACTATGATTGTTGACGGCAAACACGTAAGCGCACCTTGAGTTAGACAACCATGGAAATCGCTTTGGGACCCCAAAGCGGTGAGTAATAGTCCATGAAGCGGGCGAGAATCAGCCAAAATTAAGCGTGTTGATGACCAACACGTAAGCACACCAGGTTCAACAACCATAAATCACTTGGGACCCCAAAGCGGTGAGTAATAGTCCACGAAACAGGTTAGAATTAGCCAAAACTGCGAGTGTTGACGATGGACACATAAGCGCACCCAGGGTTCATCAATTGCTGAAATTACTCTGGGTCCCCAAGCGATGAGTAATAGTGCATAAACAGACTAGAATCGCCCGAATATGTGAGTGAATTGATGACCGACAATGCGCGCACCAGGGGTTACGTCAATCGTGGAAATGACTCGGCGACCCCAAAATAGAGTAATAGTCAAGAAAGCGGGCCAGAATCGGCCCAAACTATGATTGTTGATAACCGACGTGGCGCACCTTAGATTTAGACAACCATGGAAATCGCTTTGGGACCCCAAAACAGTGAGTAATAGTCCATGAAACGGGCCAGAATCAGCCAAAACTGCGAGTGTTCATGACCAACACGTAAGCACACCTTGGGGTTCAACAACTATGGAAATCGCTTCGGGTCCCCGAAATGGTGAGTAATAGTCCACGAAACATGTCAGAATTGGCCAAAACTGTGAGTGTTGGCAGCGGTCACATCGCCTTGCAGGGTTCATCAATAAATGGAAATACTGGGTCCCCAAAGCTATGAGTAATAGTGCACAAAACGGACTAGAATCGGCCGAATATGCGAGTGTTGATGACCGACACGTAAACGCACCTCGGGGTTCGTCAATCGTGGAAATGACTCTGAGACCCCAAAATGTTGTAATAGTCCAAGAAACGGGCCAGAATCGGCCCAAACTGTGATTGTAGATGACCGACACGTAAGCGCCCTTGGAGTTCGACAACCATGGAAATCGTTTTGGGACCCCAAAACGGTGAGCAATAGTCCACGAAACGGGCCAGAATCGGCCAAAACTATGAGTGTTGATGACCAACTCGTAAGCACACCTTGGGGTTCAACAACTATGGAAATCGCGGGACCCCAAAGCGGTGAGTAATAGACTAAGAAAGCTGATGCGAATTGGCCAAAGCGTGAGTGTTGACGATGGACACGTAAGCGACCCCGGGTTAAATCAATCGTGGAAATCGCTCTGGTCCCCAAAACACGAGAAATATTACCGCGAAACAGATTAGAATCGGCCGAATATGTGAGTCTTGATGGTGACACGTAAGCACCACAGGGGTTCGTCAATCATGGAAGCGACTCGGGACCCCAAAAGCAGAGTAGTAGTCAAAAGCGGGCGAGAATCGGCCCAAACTATGATGATTGACCAACACATAAGCGCACCTTGAGTTTGACAACCATGGAAATAACTTTGGGACCCCAAAATGGTGAGTAATAGTCCATAAAGGGGCAGAATCGGCCAAAACTGTAGTGTTGATGGTGACACGTAAGCACACCTTGGGGTTCAACAACTATGGAAATCAACCGGGACTCCAAAATGGTGAGTAATAGTCCACGAAACATGTCAGAATTGGCCAAAACTATGAGAGTTGACGATGGACACATAAATGCACCCGGGGTTCATCAATCGTGGAAATTGCTCTTGGTCCCTAAAAGGTGAGTAATAGTGCCGCAAACAAACTAGAATCGGCGAATATGTGAGTGTTGATGACCGACAAAATAAGCACCATGGGGTTTGTCAATCATGAAACCCCTCTAGGTCTCAAAGCGGTGAGTAATGGTGCAAGCGGACGATTCGACCAAATATGTGAGTGTTGATGGCCATCACATAAATGCACCACAGGGTTCGTCCATCATGGAAATGACTCAGAGACCCCAAAATAGAGTAATAGTCCATGAAATGGGCAGAATAAGCCCAAAGCTGTGATTGTTGATGACCGACCGTAAAGCGCACCTTGGACTTGACAACCATGGAAACCGCTTTGGAACCCCAAAGCGATGAGTAATAGTGCATGAAGCAGGCCAGAATCGGCCAAAAGTGCAGTGTTGATGACCAACACGTAAGCACACAAGGTTCAACAACTATGAAATCCTTGGGACCCCAAAAGCGGTGAGTAATAGTCCACGAAACTGGTCAGAATTAGCCAAAAGCTGAGTGTTGGCAGCGGACACATCGCGCACCCAGGGTTCATCAATGTGAAAGTACTCTGGGTCCCCAAAGCGCTGAGTAATAGTGCAAGCGGACTAGAATCGGCCGAATATGTGAGTGTTGATGACCGACACGTAACGCACCCAGCAGTTAAATCAATCGTGGAAATGACTTGAGACCCCAAAATAGAGTAATAGTCAAAAAGCGGGCGGAATATTAAAAAGCTATGATTATTGATGACCCGTACGTAAGCGCACCTTGGAGTTAGACAACCATGGAAATCGCTTTGGGACCCCAAAGCGGTGAGCAATAGTCCTGAAAGCGGGCCAGAATCGGCCAAAACTATGAGTGTTGATGACCAACTCGTAAGCACACCTTTGGGTTCAACAACTATGGAAATCGCTTGGTCCCAAAGCGGTGAGTAATAGTCCACGAAACATGTCAAATTGGCCAAAGCTGTGAGTGTTGACAGCGGTCACATATCGCACCGGGGGGTTCATCAATCGTGGAAATTACTTTGGGTCCCCAAAGCGCTGAGTAATAGTGCACAAAGCGGACTAGAATCGGCGAATATCACGAGTGTTGATGACCCGACGCAATAAGCACACCTCGGGGTTAAATCAATCGTGGAAATGACTCAGAGACCCCAAATGTTGTAATAGTCAAAAAAGCGGGCGAGAATCATTAAGCTATGATTATGATGACCGACACATAAAGCGCCCTTGGAGTTCGATAACCATGGAAATCGTTTTGGGACCCAGCGGTGAGTAATAGTCCATAATCGGGCGAGAATCGGCCAAAACTGCGAGTGTTGATGACCAACACGTAAGCACACCTTGGGGTTCAACAACTATGGAAATCACTTCGGAATCCCAAAACAGTGAGTAATAGACTAAGAAACTGGTCTGAATTGGCCAAAACTGTGAGTGTTGACGATGGACACGTAAACGAACCCCAGGGTTCGTCAATCGTGGAAATCGCTCTGGGTCCCCAAAACCACGAAATATTACCGCAAGCAGATTAGAATAGGCGAATATGTGAGTCTTGATGGTGACACGTAAGCGCCTTTGCCGGGGTGCGTCAATCATGTAGTAGTCAAGAAGCGGGCGAGAATCGGCCCAAACTATGATTGTTGACCAACACATAAGCGCGCATGTGGGTTTGACAACCATGGAAATCGCTTTGGGACCCCAAAATGGTGAGTAATAGTCCATAAGCGGGCGAATCGGCCAAAAGCGTGAGTGTTGATGGTGACACGTAAGCACAGAGGTTCAACAACTATGAAATCAAACGGGACTCCAAAATGGTGAGTAATAGTCCACGAAACATGTCGAGAATTGGCGAAACTATGAGAGTTGACGATGGACACATAAATGCACCCGGGGTTCATCAATCGTGAAATTACTCTGGGTCCCTAAAAAGCTGAGTAATAGTGCACGAAACAAACTAGAATCGGCCGAATATGTGAGTGTTGATGACCGACCAACACGTAAGCACCATGGGGTTTGTCAATCGTGGAAACCCCTCTAGGTCTCCAAAGCGGTGAGTAATGGTGCCTGAAGCGGACACGATTCGGCCAAATATGAGTGTTGATGACCATCACATAAATGCACCTGGGTTAAATCCATCATGGAAATGACTCGAGACCCCAAAATGAGTAATAGTCCATGAAGCGGGCAAGAATAAGCCCAAACTGTGATTGTTGATGACCAAACCGTAAGCGCACCTTGGACTTGACAACCATGGAAACGCTTTGGAACCCCAAAGCGATGTGTAATAGTGCATAAAGCAGGCGAGAATCGGCCAAAATTGCAGTGTTGATGACCAACTGCGTAAGCACACCTTAGGGTTCAACAACTATGGAAATCGCCGGGACCCCAAAGCGGTGAGTAATAGTCCACGAAACTGGTCGAATTAGCCAAAAGCTGTGAGAGTGTAGCAGCGGACACATCGCGCGCCGGGGTTCATCAATGCGGAAATTGCTCGGGTCCCCAAAGCGCTGAGTAATAGTGCCGAAAGCGGACTAGAATCAGCCGAATATGTGAGTGTTGATGACCGACGCAATACTTGCACCCATGGTTAGTCAATCGTGAAAATGACTCGACACCCCAAAATGTTGTAATAGTCAAGAAGCGGGCGAGAATCATTAAGCTGTGATTATAGATGACCAAACACGTAAGCGCCCTTGGGTTAGACAACCATGGAAATCGTTTTGGGACCCCAAAGCGGTGAGCAATAGTCCATGAAGCGGGCGAGAATCGGCCAAAACTATAGTGTTGATGACCAACTCGTAAGCACACCTTGGGGTTCAACAACTATGAAATCAACCGGGACCCCAAAGCGGTGAGTAATAGTCCACAAACAGGTCAGAATTGGCGAAAGCTGTGAGTGTTGACAGACGGACACAGCGCACCCGGGGTTCATCAATGGAAATTGCTCTGGGTCCCCAAAGCTGAGTAATAGTGCAAGCGGACTAGAATCGGCGAATATGTGAGTGTTGATGACCGACACATACGCACCCAGCGGTTCGTCAATCGTGGAAATGACTCGAGACTCCAAAATAGACTAATAGTCAACAAAGCGGGCAGAATCGGCCCAAACTATGATTATTGACGACAAACACGTAAAAGCACCTTGAGTTAGACAACCATGGAAATCGCTTTGGGACCCCAAAACGGTGAGTAATAGTCCATGAAACGGGCCAGAATCAGCCAAAATTGCGCGTGTTGATGACCAACACGTAAGCACACCTTCGGGTTCAACAACCATGGAAATCACTTCGGGACCCCAAAACGGTGAGTAATAGTCCACGAAACAGGTTAGAATTGGCCAAAACTGCGAGTGTTGACGATGGACACATAAACGCACCCCGGGGTTCATCAATTGCTGAAATTGCTCTGGGTCCCCAAAACGATGAGTAATAGTGCATGAAACAGACTAGAATCGCCCGAATATGTGAGTGAATTGATGACCGACACGTAAACGCACCCCGGGGTTCGTCAATCGTGGAAATGACTCAATGACCCAAAATGAGTAATAGTCAAAAGCGGGCAGAATCATTAAACTATGATTATTGATAACCGTGCGTAAAGCGCACCTTGGATTTAGAACAACCATGGAAATCGCTTTGGGACCCCAAAACAGTGAGTAATAGTCCATGAAACGGGCCAGAATCAGCCAAAACTGCGAGTGTTCATGACCAACACGTAAGCACACCTTGGGGTTCAACAACTATGGAAATAACCGGGTCCCGAAATGGTGAGTAATAGTCCACGAAACATGTCAAATTAGCAAAACTGTGAGTGTTGACAGCGGTCCTCGCACCCGGGTTCATCAATCGTGGAAATACTTTGGGTCCCCAAAGCCTGAGTAATAGTGCACAAAACGGACTAGAATCGGCCGAATATGCGAGTGTTGATGACCGACACGTAAACGCACCTCGGGGTTCGTCAATCGTGGAAATGACTCGAGACCCCAAAATGTTGTAATAGTCAAGAAGCAGGGCAGAATCATTAAGCGTGATTATGAAGACCGACACGTAAGCGCCCTTGAGTTAGACAACCATGGAAATCGTTTTGGGACCCCAAAGCGGTGAGCAATAATCCTGACGGGCGAGAATCGGCCAAAACTATAGTGTTGATGACCAACGTAAGCACACCTTAGGGTTCAACAACTATGGAAATCGCCGGGACCCCAAAGCGGTGAGTAATAGACTAAGAAAGCTGAGTGCAGAATTGGCCAAAGCTGTGAGTGTTGACGATGGACACGTAAGCGAACCCGAGGTTCAGTCAATCGTGAAATCGCTCTGGAGTCCCCAAAACCATGAGAAATATTGCACGAAACAGATTAGAATCGGCCGAATATGTGAGTCTTGATGACTGACACGTAAACGCACCCTGGGGGTCGTCAATCATGGAACTGACTCCGGGACCCCAAAACAGAGTAGTAGTCCAAGAAACGGGCCAGAATCGGCCCAAACTATGATTGTTGACCAACACATAAGCGCGCCTTGGAGTTTGACAACCATGGAAATCGCTTTGGGACCCCAAAATGGTGAGTAATAGTCCATGAAACGGGCCAGAATCGGCCAAAACTGTGAGTGTTGATGACTGACACGTAAGCACATCTTGGGGTTCAACAACTATGGAAATCGCTTCGGGACTCCAAAATGGTGAGTAATAGTCCACGAAACATGTCAGAATTGGCCAAAACTATGAGAGTTGACGATGGACACATAAATGCACCCCGGGGTTCATCAATCGTGGAAATTGCTGCAGGTCCCTAAAAGCTGAGTAATAGTGCACAAAACAAACTAGAATCGGCGAATATGTGAGTGTTGATGATCGACAACGTCGCGCACCATGGGGTTTGTCAATCGTGGAAACCCCTCTAGGTCTCAAAGCGGTGAGTAATGGTGCACGAAAGCGGACACGATTGACCAAATATGTAGTGTTGATGGCCATCACATAAATGCACCACAGGGTTCGTCCATCATGGAAATGACTCAGAGACCCCAAAATAGAGTAATAGTCCATGAAATGGCAAGAATCGCTAAGCTGTGATTGTTGATGACCAACCGACCGTAAAGCGCACCTTGGACCGACAACCATGGAAACGCTTTGGAACCCCAAAGCGATGAGTAATAGTGCATGAAGCAGGCGAGAATCGGTAAAAGTGCAGTGTTGATGACCAACATAAGCACCTTGAGGTTCAACAACTATGAAATCACTTGGGACCCCAAAGCGGTGAGTAATAGTCCTGGCCGGTCGAAATTGGCCAAAAGCTGTGAGTGTAGGCAGACGGACACTATCGCACCCAGGGGTTCATCAATGCGGAAAGTACTACAGGTCCCCAAAGCGCTGAGTAATAGTGCAAGCGGACTAGAATCGGCGAATATGTGAGTGTTGATGACCGACAAAGCGCGCACCCAGCGGTTAAATCAATCATGAAATGACTTGAGACCCCAAAATAGAGTAATAGTCAAAAAGCGGGCAGAATCATTAAAAGCTATGATTGTTGATGACCCGGCACGTAAGCGCACCTTGGAGTTAGACAACCATGGAAATCGCTTTGGGACCCCAAAGCGGTGAGCAATAGTCCAAGAAGCAGGCCAGAATCGGCCAAAACTATGAGTGTTGATGACCAACTCGTAAGCACACCTTGAGGTTCAACAACTATGAAATCGCCGGGTCCCAAGCGGTGAGTAATAGTCCTGAAACATGTCGAATTGGCCAAAACTGTGAGTGTTGACGGCGGATCACATAAGCACCCAGGGTTCATCAATCGTGGAAAGTACTTTGGGTCCCCAAAGCGGCTGAGTAATAGTGCACAAAGCGGACTAGAATCGGCGAATATGCAGTGTTGATGACCGACCGTAAGCCGCACCTCGGGTTAAATCAATCGTGGAAATGACTCGAGACCCCAAAATGTTGTAATAGTCAAAAGCAGGCGAGAATAAGCCCCAAGCTGTGATTATTGATGACCCGACACATAAAGCGCCTTGGGTTCGATAACCATGGAAATCGTTTTGGGACCAAAGCAGTGAGTAATAGTCCATAATCAGGGCGAGAATCGGCCAAAACTGCAGTGTTGATGACCAACACGTAAGCACACCTGGGTTCAACAACTATGGAAATCACTTGGAATCCCAAAGCGGTGAGTAATAGACTAAGAAACTGGTGCAGATTGGCCAAAGCGTGAGTGTTGGCGATGGACACGTAAGCGAACCCAGGGGTTCATCAATCGTGAAATCGCTCTGGGTCCCCAAAACCACGAGAAATATTACACGAAGCAGATTAGAATGAGCGAATATATGAGTCTTGATGGTGAGCGTCGCGCACCGGGGTATTAATCAATCATGTAATAGTCCAAGAAAGCAGGCGAGAATCATTGCAAACTATGATTGTTGACCAACATAAAGCGCCTTGGGTTTGACAACCATGGAAATCGCTTTGGGACCCCAAAATGGTGAGTAATAGTCCATGAAGCAGGCGAGAATCGGCCAAAACTGAAGTGTTGATGGTGACACGTAAGCACACCTTGGGTTCAACAACTATGAAATAAACCGGGACTCCAAAATGGTGAGTAATAGTCCACGAAACATGTCGAATTGGCCAAAACTATGAGAGTTGACGATGGACACATAAATGCACCCAGGGTTCATCAATCGTGGAAATTGCTCGGGTCCCTAAAAAGCTGAGTAATAGTGCAGAAACAAACTAGAATCGGCCGAATATGTGAGTGTTGATGACCGAACACGTAAGCGCACCATGGGGTTTGTCAATGTGGAAACCCTCTAGGTCTCCAAAGCGGTGAGTAATGGTGCAAGCGGACCTGATTGGCCAAATATGTGAGTGTTGATGACCATCACATAAATACACCACAGGGTTAATCCATCATGGAAATGACTCAAGACCCCAAAATAGAGTAATAGTCCATAAAGCGGGCAAGAATACTTTAAACTGTGATTGTTGATGACCCGACACGTAAGCGCACTTGGAATTGACAACCATGGAAACTTTGGAACCCCAAAGCGATGTGTAATAGTGCATGAGCGGCGAGAATCGGCCAAAATTGCAGTGTTGATGACCAACGTAAGCACACCTTAAGGTTCAACAACTATGGAAATCGCCGGGACCCCAAAGCGGTGAGTAATAGTCCCATGAAACTGGTAGAATTGGCCAAAAGCTGTGAGTGTGAGCAGCGGACATATCCGCACCGGGGTTCATCAATCGAAAGTACTGCTGGGTCCCCAAAGCATTTGAGTAATAGTGCAGAAACGGACTAGAATCGGCCGAATATGTAGTGTTGATGACCGACAAATAAATGCGCACAGCGGTTTCGTCAATCGATGAAATGACTTGACACCCCAAAATAGAGTAATAGTACAAAAAAAGCAGGCGAATCGTTAAAAGCTATGATGATTGATGACCGGCGTAAGCGCACCTTGAGTTAGACAACCATGGAAATCGCTTTGGGACCCCAAAGCGGTGAGCAATAGTCCACGAAGCGGGCGAGAATCGGCCAAAACTATGAGTGTTGATGACCAACTCGTAAGCACACCTTGGGGTTCAACAACTATGAAATCGCCGGGACCCCAAAGCGGTGAGTAATAGTCCACGAAACAGGTCGAAATTGGCGGCTGTGAGTGTTAATGACGGACATAGCGCGCACCTGGGGTTCATCAATGTGGAATTACTATGGGTCCCAAAGCGCTGAGTAATAGTGCGCAAGCGGACTAGAATCGGCCGAATATGTGTGTTGATGGCCAGACACATACGCGCCTTAGCGGTTCGTCAATCGATGGAAATGACTCGAGACTCCAAAATGAGTAATAGTCAACAAGCAGGCGAGAATCATTAAACTATGATTATTGATGGACCGACACGTAAGCGCACCTTGGAGTTAGACAACCATGGAAATCGCTTTGGGACCCCAAAACGGTGAGTAATATTCCATGAAACGGGCCAGAATCAGCCAAAACTGCGCGTGTTGATGACCAACACGTAAGCACACCTTCGGGTTCAACAACCATGGAAATCACTTCGGGACCCCAAAACGGTGAGTAATAGTCCACGAAACAGGTTAGAATTGGCCAAAACTAGTGTTGGTGATGGACACATAAGCGCACCCAGGGTTCATCAATTCTGGAAGTACTGCGGGTCCCCAAAGCGCTGAGTAATAGTGCATAAACAGACTAGAATCGCCCGAATATGTGTGGTGAATTGATGACCAAACACGTAGCACCCGGGGTTCATCAATCGTGGAAATGACTCGGCGACCCCAAAATAGAGTAATAGTCCAAAAGCGGGCAGAATCGGCCCAAACTATGATTGATGATAACAGACCACGTAAGCGCACCTTGGAGTTAGACAACCATGGAAATCGCTTTGGGACCCCAAAGCGGTGAGTAATAGTCCATGAAGCGGGCGAATCAGCCAAAGCTGCGTGTTCATGACCAACGTAAGCACACCTTGGGGTTCAACAACTATGAAATCCTTGGGTCCCCAAGCGGTGAGTAATAGTCCACGAAACATGTCGAATTGGCCAAAACTGTGAGTGTTGGCGGCCACATAGCATCACCGGGGTTCATCAATCATGGAAATTGCTGCTGGGTCCAAAGCGCTGAGTAATAGTACGCAAGCGGACTAGAATCGGCCGAATATGAGTGTTGATGACCAACATCGCTTACCCTTGGTTCATGTCGTGGAAATGACTCGAGACCCCAAAATGAGTAATAGTCCAAAAGCGGGCGGAATAAATTAAGCTATGATTGATGAGCCAAACCGTAAAGCGCCTTAGAGTTAAACAACCATGGAAATCGTTTGGGACCCCAAAGCGGTGAGCAATAGTCCATAAAGCGGGCGAATCGGCCAAAACTATGAGTGTTGATGACCAACTCGTAAGCACACCTTGGGGTTCAACAACTATGGAAATCGCTTGGGACCCCAAAGCGGTGAGTAATAGTCCACGAAACAGGTCGAATTGGCCAAACTGTGAGTGTTGATGGATGACTTACTCGCGCACCAGGGGTTCATCAATTCGGAAATTACTCTGGGTCCCCAAACTGAGTAATAGTGCATGAAACAGACTAGAATCGCCCGAATATGAGTGAATTGATGACCAACCATGCGCGCACCCAGGTTCGTCAATCGTGGAAATGACTTCGGCTGACCCAAAATAGAGTAATAGTCAAAAGCAGGCCAGAATCGGCCCAAACTATGATTGTTGATGACCGACCGTAAGCGCACCTTGGATTTAGACAACCATGGAAATCGCTTTGGGACCCCAAAAGCAGTGAGTAATAGTCCATGAAGCGGGCGGAATCGGCCAAATCTGGCGTGTTCATGACCAACCGTAAGCACACCTTGAGGGTTCAACAACTATGAAATCGCTTGGTCCCAAAGCGGTGAGTAATAGTCCACGAAACATGTCGAATTGGCCAAAACTGAGTGTTAGTGACGGTCACACGCCTTGCCCCGGGGTTCATCAATCGTGGAAATTACTGGGTCCCCAAAGCTGAGTAATAGTGCACAAAGCGGACTAGAATCGGCCGAATATCACGAGTGTTGATGACCGATACATAGCGCACCTCGGGGTTAGTCAATCGTGGAAATGACTCAAGAGACCCCAAAATGTTGTAATAGTCAAGAAAGCGGGCAGAATCGGCCCAAAGCGTGATTATAGATGACCAACACGTAAGCGCCTTGGAGTTAGACAACCATGAAATTGTTTTGGGGCAAAGCGGTGAGTAATAGTCCATCACGGGCGAGAATCGGCCAAAATTGCGAGTGTTGATGACCAACACGTAAGCACACCAGAGGTTTAACAACTATGGAAATCGCCGGAACCCCAAAGCGGTGAGTAATAGACCACGAAACTGTGCGAATTGGCAAAACTGTGAGTGTTGACGATGGACACGTGGCGAACCGGGTTCGTCAATCGTGAAAATCACTCAGGTCCTAAAACCACGAGAAATATTGCGAAACAGATTAGAATCGGCCGAATATGTGAGTCTTGATGGTGACACGTAAGCGCACCGAGTGAATTCGTCAATCATGGGCGACTCGGGACCCCAAAAGCGAGTAATAGTCAAAAGCGGGTGAATCAGCCCAAACTGTGATTGTTGATGACCAACACATAGCGCACCTTAGGTTTGACAACCATGGAAATCGCTTTGGGACCCCAAAGCGGTGAGTAATAGTCCATAAGCGGGCGAAATCGCCAAAAGCTGTGAGTGTTGATAGTGACACGTAAGCACACCTTGGGGTTCAACAACTATAAATAACGCCGGGACTCCAAAATGGTGAGTAATAGTCCATGAAACATATCGAAATTAGCCAAAACTATGAGAGTTGACGATGGACACATAAATGCACCCGGGGTTCATCAATAAATGGAAATTGCTCTTGGTCCTAAAAAGCTGAGTAATAGTGCACGAAACAAACTAGAATCGGCGAATATGTGAGTGTTGATGACCAAACCGTAAGCGCACCATGGGGTTTGTCAATCGTGGAATCCCTCTAGGTCTCAAAAGCGGTGAGCAATGGTGCAAGCAGGACACGATTGACCAAATATGTAGTGTTGATGACCGTCACATAAATGCACCACAGGGGTTAATCAATCATGGAAATGACTCCGAGACCCCAAAATGGAGAGTAATAGTACAAAAGCGGGCAAGAATCATTTAGCGCGATTGTTGATGAGCCGACGTGGCGCACCTTGGACTTGACAACCATGAAACGCTTTGGAACCCCAAAGCGATGATAATAGTCCATGAAGCGGGCGAATCGGCCAAAGACTGCGAGTGTTGATGACCAACACGTAAGCACACCTTGAGGTTCAACAACTATAAATCGCTTGGGACCCCAAAGCGGTGAGTAATAGTCCATGAAACTGGTCGAGAATTGGCCAAAACTGTGAGTGTGGGCAGCCGGACACATAGCGCACCGGGGTTCATCAATCGGAAGTACTCTGGGTCCCCAAAGCGCTGAGTAATAGTGCGCAAGCGGACTAGAATCGGCGAATATGTGAGTGTTGATGACCGACGTATAACGCACCCAGCGGTTCGTCAATCGTGAAATGACTCGAGACCCCAAAATAGAGTAATAGTCAAAAAGCAGGCGGAATCGGCCCAAGCTGATGTTGATGACCAATGCGTAAAGCGCACCTTGGAGTTAGACAACCATGAAATCGCTTTGGGACCCCAAAAGCGGTGAGCAATAGTCCACAAGCAGGCGAGAATCGGCCAAAACTATGAGTGTTGATGACCAACTCGTAAGCACACCTTGGGTTCAACAACTATGGAAATCGCTTCGGGACCCCAAAGCGGTGAGTAATAGTCCACAACAGGTCGAAATTGGCGAAACTTTGAGTGTTGACAGCCAGCACATAAGCACCCAGGGTTCATCAATGTGAGTACTGCAGGTCCCCAAAGCGGCTGAGTAATAGTGCTGAAAGCGGACTAGAATCGGCGAATATGTGAGTGTTGATGGCCGACACGTCGCGCACCCATGGTTCGTCAATAAATGGAAATGACTCTGGGACCCCAAAATGAACTAATAGTCAAAAGCAGGCGAAGAATCGGCCAAACTATGATTATTGACGACCGAAACACGTAAGCGCACCTTGGAGTTAGACAACCATGGAAATCGCTTTGGGACCCCAAAGCGGTGGTAATAGTCCATGAAAGCGGGCGAGAATCAGCCAAAACTGCATGTTGATAGCCAACACGTAAGCGCACCTTGGGGTTCAACAACTATGAAATCACTTAGGACCCCAAAGCGGTGAGTAATAGTCCACAAAGCAGTCAAATTGGCAAAACTGTGAGTGTTGATGGACGAACACTCAATAGCACTGAGGTTCATCAATCGCTGGAAATTATGCAGGTCTATGAAGCGGCGAGTAATAGTGCAAGGTGATAGAATCGGCCGAATATGTGAGTGTTGATGACCCGACACATAAGCACCAGATTGTTGCGTCAATCAATGCAAATGACTACAGGACCCCAAAATAGAGTAATAGTCCAAAAGAAAGCAGGCAGAATCGGCCCAAACTATGGTTGTTGGCGTGAACGACGTAAGCGCTTTGAGTTGAACAACCATGGAAATCGCTGGGACCCCAAAGCGGTGAGTAATAGTCCATAAGCAGGCGAGAATCGGCCAAAAGCTGAGTGTTGATGACCGACACGTAAGCAGCACCTTGGGGTTCAACAACTATGGAAATCGCCGGGACTCCAAAATGGTGAGTAATAGTCCACGAAACATGAATGAAATTGGCCAAAACTAATGAGTTGTGATGGACACATAAATGCAGGGTTCATCAATCGTGGAAATTATCTTGGTCCCAAAAGCTGAGGTAATAGTGCAGCAAACAAACTAGAATCGGCCCGAATATGTGAGTGTTGATGACCGACATATAAGCGCAGCCATGGGGTTTTGTCAATCATGGAAACCCTCTAGGTCTCAAAGCGATGAGTAATGAATGCAAAGAAGCAGAAGCGATTGACCAAATATGTAGTAGTGATGAGACACATAAATGCACTACAGGGTTCATCAATCATGAAATGGCTCCGAGACCCCAAAATGGAAATAATAGTCAAAAAGCAGGCAGAATAAGCCCCAAACTGTATGATTGGTTGATGACCAAACACATAAAGCGCACCTTGGACTTGACAACCATGAAACGCTTTGGAACCCCAAAGCGATGAGTAATAGTCCATGAAGCAGGCCAGAATCGGCCAAAAGCTGCAGTGTTGATGAACAACACGTAAGCACACCTTGAGGGTTCAACAACTATAGAAATCGCCTTGGGACCCCAAAGCGGTGAAGTAATAGTCCCGAAACTGGTCGAAATTAGCCAAAGCTGTGAGTGTAGGCTAGCCAGGACATAAAAGCGCACCAGGGTTCATCAATCGCAGAAGTACTGCTGGGTCCCCAAAGCGCTGGTAATAGTGCATGAAACGGACTAGAATGGCCGAATATGTGAGTGTTGATGACCGACCAAACTTAGCACCCAGCGGTTAAATCAATCGTGGAAATGACTCAAGACCCCAAAATGAAGTAATAGTCAAGAAAGCAGGCGGAATAGCATTAAACTGTGATTGTTGATGGCCAGAACGCGTAAAGCGCTTTTTGGAGTTAGACAACCATGGAAATCGCTTTGGGACCCCAAAGCGATGAGCAATAGTCACAAAGCAGGCAGAATCGGCCAATAAAACTATGAGTGTTGATGACCAACTCGTAAGCACACCTTGGGGTTCAACAACTATAAATCACTTGGGGACCCCAAAGCGGTGAGTAATATCCTGGAAGCAGGTCGAAAATTGGCCAAAAGCTGATGAGTGTGAGCAGCGGACACATAAGCGCTTACCCAGGGTTCATCAATAGTGAAAGTACTCAAGGTCCCCAAAAGCTGAGTAATGTGTGCTGACTGGACTAGAGTGGCGAATATGTGAGTGTTGATGACCGATGCGTAAAAAACGCGCACCCAGCGTTCGTCAATCATGGAAATGACTCGAGAGCCCCAAAATAGAAGTAATAGTCCAAGAAAGCGGGCAGAATCGGCGTATGATTATTGATGACCGCACGTGGCGCACCTTGAGTTAGACAACCATGGAAATCGCTTTGGGACCCCAAAGCGGTGAGTAATAGTCCATAAAGCAGGCGGAGAATCGGCCAAAACTATGAGTGTTGATGACCAACCGTAAGCACACCTTAGGGTTCAACAACTATGAAATACTTGGGACCCCAAAGCGGTGAGTAATAGTCCTGAAACTGGTGAATTAGCTGGCAAAACTGAGTGTTGAGCAAGCGGACACATAACGCACCAGGGGTTCATCAATCGGAAATTATACTGGGTCCCCAAAGCGCTGAAGTGATGGTTGCGCAAAGCGGACTAGAATCGGCCGAATATGTGAGTGTTGATGACCGACAAAAACGCACTTGCATGTTAAGTCAATGGTGGAAATGACTCGAGACCCCAAAATGATAATAGTCCAAGAAGCGGGTGGAATCAGCCTTAGCTATGATTGTTGATGGCATGTAAGCGCACTGCTTGGAGTTAGACAACCATGGAAATCGCTGGGACCCCAAAGCGGTGAGCAATAGTCCATAAGCGGGCGAATCGGCCAAAACTATGAGTGTTGATCAACTCATTAAGCACACCAGAAGGTTCAACAACTATAAATCGTTTGGGACTAAGCGGTGTAATAGTCCACGAAACAGAGTCGAAATTGGCGGGCGCATGAGTGTTGACGACGGACATAAGCGCACAGGGTTCATCAATCAAAGTACTCTGGGTCCCCAAAAGCGTAAGTAATAGTGCAAGCGGACTAGAATCGGCCGAATATGTGAAGTGTTGATGACCGCCACATAAAGACCCAGCGGTTAATCAATGCGTGAAATGACTACGAGACCCCAAAATAGACTAATAGTCAAAAAGCGGGCCAGAATCGGCCCAAACTATGATTATTGACAATGACCGGATAAGCGCACCTTGAGTTAGACAACCATGGAAATCGCTTTGGGACCCCAAAGCGGTGAGTAATAGTCCATGAAACAGGCGAATCAGCCAAAACTGCAGAGTGTTGATGACCAACCGTAAAGCACATAGGGTTCAACAACCATGAAATCGCTTGGGACCCCAAAGCGGTGAGTAATAGTCCACAAGCAGGTCAATTGGCCAAAACTGCAAGTGTTGCGATGGACATATAGCACCCAGGGTTCATCAATTTACGAAATTGCTCTGGGTCCCCAAAGCACCCCCCAAAAAACTTTTCCCCTTTTAAAAAAAAGGGCCCCAAAATTAAGGGGGGGGAAGGCCACCTGGGTTTTTAAAAAAACCCCCCGGGGGGAAAAAAAAAAAAAAAAGGGGGGAACCGGGGGGGGAAATTTTGGGAAACCCCCCAAAAAAAATAAAAAGGGGGGAAAAAATTTTTTTCCAAAAAAACCCCCGGGTTAAAAAGGAAATTTTGGGGCCCCAAAGGGGGAAAAAAAAAGGGGGAAAAAAAAAAAAGGCCCTTTTCCCCAAAATTTGGGCCCCCCAAAAGGGGGAAAAAAAAGGCAAATTTGGGGTGTTTGGAAAACCCCATAACCCCCGGGGGTTAAAAAAAAGGGCCCCAAAAAAAAAAACGGGCAAAGGCCCAAATTTTGTTGATCCCAAAAACCCCCCAGGGGGGGTTTTGGGAACCCCAAAAATTAAAAACCAAAACGGGGAAAACCCCAAAATTTTTTAAAAACGTAAGCCACCGGGTTAAAACCGGAAAAAACCCCCGGGGGGGAAAAAACCAAAGGGGGAAAATAAAAAGGGGGGGCCCCCAAAAAAAAAACCCCCAAAAAAAAAAGGGGGAAAAATCCCAAAAGGTTGGGTTTGGGCCGGGAAGGGTTTCCAAGGGGCCAAGGAAAAATTTGGGTTTAAAAAAAGGGGGGAAAAAAGGAAAAAAAAAAGGGGGGGGGCCCCGGGAAATTTTAAAAGGGAAATAAACCCAAAAAAAAACCCAAAAAAAGGGGGGCCCAAACCAATTTAAAAAAATTCCAAATTAAAAAAAAATTTTGGGAAAAACCTTTAAAGGGAAAAGGGAAAAAAGGGGGAAAAACCCAAATTTTGGGAAAAAGGGGGGAAAAAAAGGGGAAAAAAAAAATTTTTGGAAAAAATTTTAAAAGGGGGTTAAACAAGGGTTTCCCCAAAAAATTTTTGGGAAAAAAGCGGGGGAAAGGCCCAAAAGCGGTTTGAAAAATTTTTTCCCCCCCCGGGGGTTTTCCCCAAAGGGGGGCCCCCAAAAAAAAAAAAAGGGGAACCCCAAAAAGGGGCCAAAAAAGGGGGGCCCCAAAGGGGGTTTTTGGGAAAAAGGGGAATTTTGGGGGGAAAAAAAAGGGGGCCAACAAACCCCCGGGGTTCCCCAAAAAATTTGGGAAAAAGGGGGGAAAAAAAAAAATTTTTGGGAAAAAAAGGGGAAGGGAAACCCAAAAAAATTCCAAACCCCAAAAAACCCCCAAAAGGGGGGCCCGGAAAAATTAGAATTGGGAAAAATTAAGGGTTTTGGGGGAAACCAAAAGGGGGCCCCAAAAAAAACCCCCAAAAGGGGGAATGGGGGGGGCCCGGGAACCAAAAAACCCCCCTTTTTTAAAAAAAGGGGAAAAAGGGAAAATTTAAAATTGGCCAAAAGGGGAAAAGGGAAAAACCCGGGGCCAATTGGGTTTAAAAAAAAAAAAAAAAAATAAAAAAAATTTTGGAAAAAAAAGGGTTGGGGTTTGGAAAAAACCCCCTTTCCGGGGAAATTTAAAAGGGGAAAAGGGCCAAAAAAAATTTTGGGAAAATTTTAAAAAAAAACCATAAAAAAAAAAGGAAAACCGGGGGGGGGGGGGGAAAAAGGGGGCCCCCCAAAAACCCCGGGGCCCCCCCAAAAAAAAGCCCCAAAAAAAACCCAAAAGGGGGAAATCCAAAAAATTTTGGGCCCAAAAAGGGCCCCCCCAAAAAAATTTAAAACCCCGGGAAGGAAAATTAAGGGGAAAGGGCCAAAAAGGGGGCCAAACCCCCTTTGGGAAAATTGGAAAAGGGGAACCCCAAAAGGGGGAAAAAAAAAAAAAAAAAAAAAAGGGGGCCCCAAAAAAAATTTGGGGGGGGAAAAAACAAATTTTGGGGGGGGGGAAAAAAAAATTTTTAACCCAAAAAAAGGGGGGAAAAAAAAAAAAAAGGGGGTTTCCAAGGGTTTTTTAAAACCCCCCCCGGGGGTTTCCCCAAAAAAATTGGCCAAAAAGGGGTTTTTTTGGGGGGGGTTTAAACCAAAATTTTTCCCCCAAAAAGGAAACCCCAAAAGGGGGAAAATGGGAAAATTTAAATTTTCCCCCCCGGGGCCTTCAATTTAAAACCCCCCGGGGAAAGTTTTAAAAAAAAATTTTTTTTAAAAAAACCCCTTGGGCCCAAATTAAATCTTTGGGAAAAAAGGGGAAAAAAAAAAGGGGGGGGCCAAAAAAAAAAACCCCCCCCCCTTTAAAACAAAGGGGCCCGGGGGGGGGGAAAAAAAAGGAAAATTGGCCCAAAGGGGGCCCCTGGAACCCCCCCGGGAAAAACCTTGGGAAAAAAAAAACCAAAGTTAAAACCGGGGAAAATTTAAAGGGAAAAAGGGGGAAAAAATTTTTTAAAAAAAAAACCCTTAAAAAAAATTAAATTTGGGAAAAATTTTTGGGGGTTTCCCAACCCGGAAAAAACCCAAAATGGTAAAAACCAAAAAAAAAAAGGGGGGAAAAAAAAAAAACCCCCCAAAAAAAAGGGGGCCCCAAAAAAAACCAAAACGGGGGAAAAAAAAAACCACCAAAAGGGCCCCTTTAAAAACGGGAAATTTTGGGGTTAAAAGGGAAAAAAAAAAGAAAAAATTGGGTTGGAAATAAACCCCCCCAATGGGGGGGGCCCCCGGGGAAAAAAAAAAAGGGAACCGGGGGAAAATTTGAAAAAAAAGGGGGGGGGGTTAACCTTTTTCCCCCCCCAAAAAAGTAATGGTTAAAAGGGGGGAAAAATTGGGCCCCAAAAAAATTAAACAAAAAACCGAACCCCAAAAAGGGGAAAAAAAGGGGGGGAAAAACGGGTTTTTTTTCCAAACCGTAAGCCACCTTGGGTTAAAACCAAAAGGGGCCCCAAAAAAAACCAAAAGGGGGAAAAAAATTAGTGTTTAAAAAAAAACCCCCGGGTTTTGGAAAAAGGGCCCCCGGGGAAATAATTTTGGGGGAAAGGGAAAAGGGGTTAAGGGAAAACTTAAACCCCCAGGGTTAAAAATTGGGAAAAGGGGCCCCCAAAATTTGAATAATAGTCAAAAAGGCAAAAAAATTGAATTTTCCCAAACCCCCCCAAAAAAGGGAAAAACCCCCAAAAGGGGAATAGTCCAAAAGGGGAAATTTCCCAAATTGAAGGGAAAAAAAAAAAAAATTTTTCCCCAAACCCAAAAAAAAAAAGGGGGGCCCCCTTTGTTGATGACCAAAAATTTTTAAAAAAAGGGGCCCCGGGGAAAAGGGAAAAACCAAACCGGGGGGGAAAAATTTTGGGGGAAAAAAATTTTTTTAAAAAGGGGCCAAAAAAAAAGGCCAAAAAGGGAAATCCCCAAATTAAAACCCCGGAAACCAAAAATTTGGGGCCCAAAAAGAAAATTTCCCCGGGCCGGGGAAAAAAAGGGGGGCCCCAAAATTGGGGTTTAAAAAGGGCCCCCCTTTAAAACCGGGGAAAAAAAAAAAGGGGGGAAAAAGGGAAAACCGGGTTAAAAAAATTTCCCCCCCAAAAAATTCCCCCCAAAAAAAAAAACCAAAAAAACCCCCAAAAAAAACCCCCAAAAAAACCCCGGGAAAAATTGGAAATGGGGGAAAAAAAAAAAAAAAGGGGAAAAAAAAAGGGGTTAACCGGAAAAAGGGGAAAAAAAAATTTGGGGGGGAAAAAAAGGGGAAAACCCAAAAAGGGGGTTTAAAAAGGGAAACCTTTGGGGCCCCAAAAAAAAGGGGCCCAAAAGGGGAGAAAACCCAAAACCCAAAAAATTGGGTTTAAAAAAAACCCCGGGCCCCTTGGTGGAAAATTTGGGCCCAAAAATTTTTTGGGGGGGAAGGGCCCCCTTTGGGGTTTTTTTAAAAAAACCCGGGGGCCCCCAAAATTCCAAACCCAAAGGTTTTTGGGGGGGAAAATTAAACCCCGGGGGAAAAAAATTTGGGTTCCCCAAAGGGGGAAAAAAAGGGGGAAAAAAAGGGGGGGAAAAAAAGGGGGTTTGAGGACCAAAAGGAAAGGGGCCCCAAAAAGGGGAAAAACCCCGGGGGGGAAAACTAAAAATTTTAAACCAAAACCGGGGTTAAAAAAAAAACCCCCGGGGGAAAAAAAAAAAGGGGGGGGGATTAAAGGGAAAGGAGGGTTTAATTTAAACGCCCCAAAAACCAAAAAACCCCCAAAAGGCCCAAAAAAAAAAAAGGGGGGGAAAAACCCCCGGGGGGTTTAAAAATTTAAGGCCCCGGTTTAAACCCAAAAAATTTTAAAAAAAAAAAAAAGGAATGGGAAACCTTAAATTTTGGGCCCCAAAAATTTTTTGGGGGGGAAAAAGGGGGGGCCCAAAACCATTTTTAAAAAAAAAAAACCCCAAAAAAAAGGGAAAAAAAAATTGGCCCCCAAAAAAAGGGGAAAAAAACCCTTTAAAGGGAAATTTGGGGTTTTAAAAAATTAAAACCAAAAATTTTGGGGAAATTTTTCCCCCCGGGGTTTTTCCCCCCCCAAAAAATTTTTGGGGGAAAAAAAAAAGGGGGGGGAAAATTAAAGGCCCCAAAAGGGGTTTAAAAAAAAAGGGGAACCCCCAAAAAGGTAATTATTTTAAAAAAAAACCTTTTTTTAAAAAAAGCCCCCAAAAAGGGGAAAAAAACCCCCCGGGGAAGGAAAAGGGAAAGGGGCCAAAAAGGGTTTTAAAAAAATTAAACCAAACCCAAAAAGGGGGAAAAAAAGGGGGGGCCCGGGGGGAAAAGCGGAAATTGGCCCAGGGGTTTCCCTTTGGAAGGTTTTTAAAAAAAATTTTTAAAGCGGGAAAATGGGAAAGGGGGGCCAAAGGGGGCCCCCCCCCGGGTTTTTAAAAAAAAAGGAAAAAAAAAAGGGGGAAAAAAATGTTAAAAAAGGGGGCCCCGGGGCCAACCGGAAACCCGGGGAAACCCCGGGGAAAAGGGAAAAGGGCCCCCAAAAAAATTGGGGGTTTTTTAACCAATTAAGGGGGTTTTAAAAAGGGCCCGGGGGGAAAAGGTTAAAAAAATTGGAAAAAAATGTTTCCCCAAACCACCGGGTTTCAAAAAAATTTTTTTAAAAAAGTAAAAAAAAGGGAAGGGGGGTTTTTAAAACCCCCGGGGAAAAACGGGAAAAAACCCCCCAAAATTTTGGAAAAAAAGGGGAAACCCCCAAAATTTTTAAACCCCCCCCCAAAAAAATTTTTGGGGGGGGTAAAATTTTCCCGGGGGGGGCCCCAAAATTTGGGGAAAAAAAAAGGGGTTAAACCAAAAATGGGAAATCCCCGGGGAAAAAAAAAAAAATTTTTAAAAAAAACCTTTTTGGGCCCCAAAAAAAGGAAATTTTTAAAAAAAAAACCCGGGAACCCTTTTTAAAAAAACAAAGGGCCCAAAAAAATATTTAAAAAAAAAGGCGGGTTTTGGGGGAAAAAAAAAAAAAAAAAAAAAAAAAAAAAAGGGGGTTTTTTTTGGTTAAAAAAAAACCCCCAAAAGGGGGGGAAAAGGGGCCCTTTTTTTCCCCCAAAAAGGGAAAAAAAAAAAACTTTCCCAAAATTGGGTTTTGGCCAAAAAAAAGGGTAAATTTTAAATGGAAAAAATTGGGGGTTTTTAAAAAAGGGGTTCCCAAAAAATTTAATTAACCAAAAAAAAGAAAAATTTTTAAAAACCCCGGGAAAAAAAGGGGTTTAAAGGGGAAAACCCCCAAAAGGGGGAAATGGGAAAAACCCCAAAAACCCCCAAAATTTTGGGAAAAATTTTAAAAAGGGGGGAAAAAAAAAAAAAAAAAAAAAGGGGGAAAAATTAAAATTTTTGGGGGGGAAAACCCCCCGGGGAAAAACCAAAAGGTTTGGGGCCCCCGGGGAAAAAAAGGGGGGGGCCCCCCAAAAAATTTGGAAAAAAAACCCCCCCCTTTTTTTAAAAACCTTGGGAACCCCAAAAATTTTCCCCCCCAAAAAAAAAAAGGGGGGAACCAAAAAAAACCCCCCAAAACCGGGAAAAACCGGAAAATTTTGGGGCCCGGGGGAAATATTTGGGGGGAAACCCCCCCAAAAAGGGTTTAAAAAACCGGCAAAATTTAAAATAAAAAGGGGGGGAAAAAAAACCCGGGGCCCCGGGGGGAAAAGGGAAAGGGGCCCCCCGGGGGAAAGGCCCGGGGGCCCAAAACTTTTTGGAACCAAAACCAAACCCCGGGTTTTTAAAATGGAAACCCCGGGACCCCGGGGGAAAAAAAAAAAAAAAAAAGGGGGGGGAAAAGGGGGAAATGGCCCCCGGGGGAAAAAGGGCCCCCGGGGAAAATTGGAAAAAAACCCCTTTTTTTCCCCCCCCCCAAAATCCCCAAAAAAAAAAAAAAAGGGGGTTGGGCCCCAAAAATTTTAAAAACCCAAAAAAAGGGGAAAACCCTTTTTGGGGCCCAAAAAGGGGGGGAAAAAAAGGGGGAAATTCCCCCCAAAAAGGGGGAAAAGTAAAAAGGGAAAACCAAAATTTGGGGGAAAACCGGGAAAACCCCCGGGGTTTAAAGGGAAAACCAGGGGAAAAAAAACCCAAACCCGGGGAAAAAATATTTGGGCCCCCCAAAACCCAAAAAAAAAAAATTTTTGGGGGGAAAAAAAAATACCCTTGGGGCCCAAAAAAAACCCCCCAAATGAAAAACCCAAAAGGGGAAAAAAAATTTGGTTTTTAAAAAAACCCCTTTTTAAAAAAAATTTGGGAAAAGGGGGGGGCCCCCCGGGGGGGAAAAAAAAACCCCATTTAAAAAAAAGGGGGGGTTAAAAAAATTGGGGGCCCCAAAAAAAAAACCCCAAAAAATTTGGGGGGGGGGTTTAAAAGGGGCCCCCCCAAAGTTAAAAACCCAAAAGGGGGGCCCCAAAGGGGGGCCAAAAAGGGGGGTTTTTAAAAAAACCCCGGCCCAAAAAGGGTTTCCAAAAAGGGGAAAGGGGGGTTTAAAACCCCCCCGGGGGGGTTTTAAATTTTGGGGCCCCAAAGGGGAAAAATTCCAAAAAGGGGCCCCAAAACCTTTTTTAAAAAAAAAAACCCCAAAAAATTTGGAAATTTAAAACCCCCTTTTAAATCCAAAAAAAAAGGAAAAATTTTTAAAAAGGGGAAAACCGGGGGAAAAAAAAAAAAGGGCCCAAAAAAAAGGGGGAAAAAAAAGCCAAAAAAAAAGGGAAAAAACCCCGGGTTTTAAAAAAAAACCCAAATTAAAAATTAAACCGGGAAAGGGGAAAAGGGAAAAAAAAAGGGAAAACCGGGTTTAAACCAAAATTTGGGGGGAAAAGGGGGAAAACCCCCGGGGGAAAAATTTTTAAAAAAGGGCCCCGGGGTTAAAACCATTAAACCCTTGGGAAAAGGGGAAAGCCCAAAAAAAAAAAAAGGGGGGAAAAAATCCCAAGGGGGAGGCCCTTTGGGGAAAAAGGGAAATTTTTGGGAAAGCGGGGAAAATGGCCAAAACCGGGGGGCCTTTAAAACCCCTTTGAATTTTTAAAAAAAAATTTTAAACCCAAAAAGGGGGAAAAAACCCAAACTGGGTTTAAAAAGTAAGGGGTTTTAAAAAACCCCGGGTTTTTTTTGGGGGGGGAAAACCCAAAAGGGGGCCAAAAAGGGGGAATTTAAAAAGGGCCCCCAACCAAATTTAAAATTGGGCCCCCAAAGGGGAAAAAAAAAACCCCCGGGGAAAAAACCCTTTTTTGGCCCAAAAAACCCGGGTTTTTAAAAAAGGGGGGAAACCCCAAAGGGTTTTCCAAAAGGGGGAAAAAACTTGAGGGAAAAAAAATTCGGCCAAAAAAACCCCCGGGAAAAATTTAAAAAGGGGAAAAAAAAAAATTTTGGAACCAAAAAAATTGGGGGCCCATTTTTTTGGGCCCCAAAAAAAACCAAAAAAAAGGGGGAAAAAGGGAATTTAGGGGAAAAAACCCCCCTTTTTTTTTTCCCAAAAGGGGAAAGAATGGGAAAAAAAAAATTGGGGGGGGGCACCCAGGTTTCCAATCTGGAAAGCTTTGGCCCAAAAAGGGAAAAAAAGGGGAAAAATTTAAACGGGAAATGGGGTTTTAAAAAACCCCCCCAAAATGGAAACCCCGGGCCCCAAACGGTGAGAATGGTCCAAAAAGGGGAAATTGGAAAAAAAACCCCAAAACACCGGGTTTAAAATGGAAAAACCCCCCCAAAAAATAATTCCAAAGGAAAATGGGGGAAAAAAACCCCCCCCCTTTTGGCCCCAAAGGGGGGCCCCCAAAGGGTTTTTGGGGGGGGGGCCGGAAAATGGGGTTTCCAAAAAACCCCCCAAAAGGAAAAGGGGAAAAGGGGGAAATTTTTTAAAAAAAACCAAAACCCGGGGGCCCGGGAAAAACCCCCCTTTTTAAAAAATTTTGGGCCCAAACCAAAGGGGGAAAAAACTAAAGGGGAAAAGGGTTTAAAACCCCAAAAACCCAAAATTTAAACCCAAAGGGGGAAAAAAAAAGGGGGAAAAAAAAGGGGTTTAAAAAAACCCCCGGGGAAAACCTTTGGGTTCCCTTAAATTTGGGAAAAAAGGGGGGGGAAAAGGGGGTTTAAAAAAAGGGGGAAATTGGGAAATGGTTCCAAACCCAAAAAGGTTTCCCAAAGGGGGAAATTTAAAAATTTTGGGGTGGGTTTTGGAAACAAAAAGGGTTTCCCCAAAGGGTAAAGGGCCCCAAAAGGGGGGAAAAGGCCAAAGCGGTTTTCCCAAAAAGGGGTTTTGAGGGTTAAAAAACCCCCCCCAAAACCAAAAAACCCGGGAAACCCCAAAATTGAAAATTTAAAGGGGGAAGGCCCCGGGGGGAAAAAAGGGCCCTTGGGTTAAAACCGGAAAAAACCCCCAAAGGGGGAAATAAAAAGGGGGGAACCAAAAAAATTGTTTAAACCCGGAAAACCCGGGCCCAAAAAATTAAATTTGGGGGCCCCAAATGGAAAATTAAAAGGTTAAAAATTTAAGGGGTTAAAAAAAGGCCCGGGAAAAAAATTTTCCCCCCGGGGGGAAAATTGGGGGGCCCGGGAAAAATTTTGGGTTAAAAATGGAAAATTTTAAAAGGTGAAAAAAAAAAAAGGAAAAAAAGGGAAAAAAAAAATTTTTTGGGGAAACCCCTTTGGGTTAAAACCGGAAATGGGGCCCAAAAGGGGGAAATTTTGGGGGAAAAAAAAGGGGTTTGGGCCAAAATTTTTTAAAAAAAAGGGCCCGGGAACCCAAAGGGAAATTTTTAAAAAAAATTGGCCCAAAATTTTTGGAAAACCCCAAAAAAAAAAAACGGGAAAAAACCCCAAATTTTTTAAAAAAAAAAAGGGGCAAAAGGGGTTTAACAAAAGGGGGTTTTTTTGGGGGTCGGAAAAGCAGGTTTGGGGGAAAAAAAAAAAAAATTTGGTCCCCCCCCGGGGAAAAAAAAAAGGGGGCCCCAAAATGGAAAAACCCAAACCCGGGGGTTTAAATTGGAAATTTTGGAAAAAAAAAAAACCCAAAAGGGAAAGGGGGAAAAAAAACCCCCCGGGCGGGGGGAAAAAAACCCCCAAAAATTAAAAATTAAAAAGGGGGTTTTTTTGGGGACCCCAAAAAAGGTTAAAACCAAAAAAGGGGCCCCCGGGTTTCCCGGGGGAAAAAGGGCCCCTTTTTGGGGCCCCAAACCCAAAAAAGGGAAAAAGGGGAAAAAAAAGGGGGGGGGGAAAAGGGAAACCCCCCAAAAAAAGGGGGTTGGAACCCAAAAAAACCCGGGGGGAAATTTTTTTTAAAAAAATGGAAGAAAACCCGGGGAAAAAAAATTTTTTGGGGGGGCCCCCGGAAAACCTTTAAACCAAAAAATGGAAACAAACAACCCCAAAAAAAATTTTTGGGCCCCCGGGGGTTTTAAAAAAAAAAAAAGGGGGGGGGGCCAAACCCCCGGGGAAATCCCAAAAAAGGGTTTAAAAGGGGGGCCCCCCAAAAAAAAAAAAAAACCCCCCAAAGGTTAAAAAAATGGGGGCCCCAAAAAAAAAAAACCGGGGGGTTTTGGAAATTTTTTGGGGGGGGAAATTTTAAAGGGAAACCAAAACCCTTTGGGGGGGGGCCCCCCCGGAAATTAAAAATTTGGGGAAAAAAAAACCCAAAAGGGGGAAAAAAACCCGGGGGGGGAAACCCCTTGGGAAAAACCCAAAATTTTCCCCCAAAAGGGGCAAAGGGAAAACCCAAAAACCCCCAAAGGGGAAATTAAAAAAGGGGGGGAAAATTGGGGGGACCCCAAAGGCCCGGGGGCCCAAAAGGGAAAAAAAAATTTGGAAAATCCCCGGGGGGTTAAACCAAAAGGGTTTTGGGCCCCCAAAAAAAAAAAAAATTTTTGGGAAAAGGGGAAATAAACCCGGGGGAAAAAAAAAAAAAAAAAAAGGGGGGAACCAAAATTTGGGCCCCGGGTTGGAAAAAAAACCCAAAAAACCGGGGGCCCCCTTTGGGGGGAAAAAAAACCCGGGTTTAAAAGGGAAATTAAAAGGGGGTTAAAACCCAAAATTTGGGAAAAAAAAAAAAAGGGGTCCCAAAAAACCGGGGAAAAAGGGAAAAAAAAGGGGCCCCCAAAATTTTCCCCAAAGGTGAGTAATAGTCCATGAAGCGGGCGAATTAGCCAAAACTGCGAGTGTTCATGACCAACACGTAAACACCTTGGGGTTCAACAACATAAAATCGCTTGGGTCCCTAAAGCGGTGAGTAATAGTCCAAAACATGGAGAATTGGCCAAAACTGAGTGTTGGCAGGTCCATAAACACACAGGGTTCATCAATCGTGAAATTACTTTGGGTCCCCAAAGCGCTGAGTAATAGTGCACAAACGGACTAGAATCGGAGAATATGCAAGTGTTGATGACCGACACGTAAGCGCACCTCGGGTTAAGTCAATGGAAATGACTCGAGACCCCAAAATGTTGTAATAGTCCAAAAGCGGGCGAATCATTAAGCGTGATGTATGATGACCGACCGTAAGCGCCCTTGAGTTAGACAACCATGGAAATCGTTTTGGGACCAAAGCGGTGAGTAATAGTCCATGAACGGGCGAATCGGCCAAAACTGCAGTGTTGATGACCAACAGTAAGCACATGCAGTTCAACAACTATAAATCACTTGGGACCCCAAAGCGGTGAGTAATAGACCCGAAACTGGTCAGAATTGGCCAAAGCTGTGAGTGTTGATGATGGACATAAATGAACCGGGGTTCATCAATCGTGAAATCGCTCTGGTCCCCAAAACCACGAAATATTGCCTGAAACAGACTAGAATCGGCCGAATATGTGAGTGTTGATGGTGACACGTCGCTTACCGGAAGTCGTCAATCATGGAAGACTCGGACCCCAAGAGTAATAGTCAAAAGCGGCAGAATGCTAAAGCGTGATGTTGATGACCAACACATAAAAGCGCACTTAGAGTTTGACAACCATGAAATCGCTTTGGGACCCCAAATCGGTGAGTAATAGTCCATAAAGCGGGCAGAATCGGCAAACTGTAGTGTTGATGACGACACGTAAGCACACCTTGGGTTCAACAACTATGAAAGCCGGGACTCCAAAATGGTGAGTAATAGTCCACGAAACATGTCAGAATTGGCCAAAACTGTGAGAGTTGACGATGGACACATAAATGCAGGGTTCATCAATCGTGAAATTGCTCTTGGTCCCTAAAAGCTGAGTAATAGTGCCGAAACAAACTAGAATCGGCGAATATGTGAGTGTTGATGACCGACAAATAGCAGCACCATGGGGTTTGTCAATGTGGAAACCCTCTAGGTCTCCAAAGCGGTGAGTAATTGCTGAAGCGGACACGATTGGCCAAATATGTGAGTGTTGATGACCGTCACATAAATGCACCACAGGGTTAAGTCAATCATGGAAATGACTCGAGACCCCAAAATGAGTAATAGTCAAGAAGCGGGCGAATCATAACATGATTATTGATGACCGACCGTGGCCTTGGAGTTAGACAACCATGGAAATCGCTTTGGGACCCCAAAGCGGTGAGTAATAGTCCATGAAGCGGGCGAGATGGCCAAAACTATGAGTGTTGATGACCAACACGTAAGCACACCTTGGGTTCAACAACTATAAATCGCTGGGACCCCAAAGCGGTGAGTAATAGTCCAAACAGGTCAGAATTGGCGGCTGTGAGTGTTGACACGGACACTCGCGCACCAGGGGTTCATCAATGTGAAGTACTCGGGTCCCCAAAGCGGAGTAATAGTGCAAGCGGACTAGAATCGGCGAATATGTGAGTGTTGATGACAACACGTACACCCTTGGATTCGTTAATCGTGGAATGACTCGAGACCCCAAAATAGACTAATAGTCAAAAGCGGGCCAGAATCGGCCCAAACTATGATTGTTGATGACCGACCGTAAGCGCACCTTGGAGTTAGACAACCATGGAAATCGCTTTGGGACCCCAAAGCGGTGAGTAATAGTCCATGAAGCGGGCGAATCAGCCAAAACTGCGTGTTGATGACCAACACATAAGCACACCTTGGGTTCAACAACATGAAATCGCCGGGACCCCAAAGCGGTAGTAATAGTCCACGAAACAGGTCAGAATTGGCCAAAGCTGCGAGTGTTGACGATGGACACATAAGCGCACCAGGGTTCATCAATTGGAATTGCGGTCCCCAAAAGCGCTGAGTAATAGTGCATAAGCAGGACTAGAATCGGCGAATATGTGAGTGTTGATGACCGACAATGCGCACCGGGGTTAGTCAATCATGGAAATGACTCGGACCCCAAAATAGAGTAATAGTCAAAAGCGGGCAGAATGCTTAAACTATGATTGTTGATGCACACGTAACGCACCTTGGATTTAGACAACCATGGAAATCGCTTTGGGACCCCAAAGCGGTGAGTAATAGTCCATGAAGCAGGGCAGAATCAGCCAAAACTGCAGTGTTCGATGACCAACACTAAGCACCTTGGGGTTCAACAACCATGAAATCGCGGGTCCCCAAATGGTGAGTAATAGTCCGAAACATGTCAGAATTGGCCAAAACGTGAGTGTTGAGCGGTCACATAACGCACCGGGGTTCATCAATGTGGAAATTACTTTGGGTCCCCAAAGCGCTGAGTAATAGTACATAAAGCAGGACTAGAATCGGCCGAATATGAGTGTTGATGACCGACCGTAAAGCACCTCGGGTTAAATCAATCGTGGAAATGACTCAAGACCCCAAAAGCAGTAGTAGTCAAAGCGGCCAAAATATTAAACTTGATTATTGATGACGACACATAAAGCGCACCTTAGGTTTGACAACCATGGAAATCGCTTTGGGACCCCAAAGCGGTGAGTAATAGTCCATGAAACATGTCGAATTGGCCAAAAGCATGAGTGTTGACGCGGACACATCAACGCACCGGGTTCATCAATCGTGAAATTGCTTTGGGTCCCAAAGCGCTGAGTAATATTGCACAAAATGGACTAGAATCGGCGAATATGTGAGTGTTGATGACCGACACAAACGCACCGGGTTAATCAATCGTGAAATGACTCCAAGACCCCAAAATGTTGTAATAGTCCGAAAGCGGGCCGAATCGGCCCAAACTTGATTGTTGATGACCGACCGTAGCGCAGGTTAGACAACCATGGAAATCGTTTGGGACCCCAAAGCGGTGAGTAATAGTCCGAAAAGGGGAATCGGC
>JAHIAM010000555.1:0-101018 GCA_021605205.1 Aegilops longissima
GCTCCATTTCACCCTGCCGTCCGCTGCCTAATGGTTTATGGCGCACTCAGATTTAGTAGTCAATCAAGGATGAAGGAGGGGCATCGTGAGTCTGCCATGACCGCTATTGCAATGCAAAGGAGAAAGTTGAAAAGAAGTTCAAGGGGTTAGAGCTCCACCACATACCCCGAATCAAGAATCAAGCAGCTGATGACCTGGCAAAGATAGGTTCCAAACGGGAGCCTATTCCCAGCAATGTGTTCTTGGAGCATCTCCACACCCCCTCAGTTCAAGAAGATCCTTTCACGGAAGATCCCCCACAATCCAAAAGTTCTACTGATCCGACTGAGATTGAGAGCCCAGCCGTGGTTGACCTAATCATGGAAGTTTTGGTCATCTCCCCGACTGGACAGTGCCATATATTGCATATCTGCTCAGGAAGGAGCTCCCAGACGATGAAGATGAGGCCCGTCAGATTGTCCGTCGATCCAAAGCCTTACCGTGATAGGCGGAAAGCTATATAGAGAGAGTGTTGCTGGAGTTGCTCAGCGATGCATTACAACAGAAGAAGGTCGAATGATTCTCAATGATATCCATTCGGGACCTCGGGTCATCATGCGCCCTTCGACCATCATAGCCAAAGCATAACCGAAAGTGGGATTCATCGCCAAAGCAAATGAGATGGCAAAAGATATGAATACAAGTGCGAAGGCCGTCATGGCCTACTCAAACATGTCCCACAAGCTCGATCTCGCAGAAGACTATTCCACTATTCCCGTCTGCTTGCCATTTGGGGTTGATATGGTTGACCCTTTGAAGACCGCATAAGTGGTTTCACTCATTTGCTTGTAGCATTCGACAAGTTCACTAAATGGGTCGAAGCCAAGCCTATCAAGAATCTAGATTCGAGCACCGCCATCAGTTTCATCAGAGAGCTGATTTTCAGATATGGAGTTCCTCACAGTATCATCACAGATAATGGCTCCAACTTTGATTCTGATGAGTTTAGAGCATTCTACGCTTCCCAAGGCACTCGGGTCGACTATGCATCTGTTGCACATCCGTAGTTGAATGGGCAGGCAGAAAGGGCGAATGGTTTTATACTTCAAGGACTAAAAGCCTGACTGATGCGCGATCTCAAGCATGCTGCTGGAGCTTGGGTGACTAAATTGCCATCTGTCTTATGGGGACTGAGAACAACTCCGAACCGGTCGATCGATCAACCCCTTTCTTCATTGTGTGTGGCGCTAGGTTGAAGCCCGAGCTGATTTTATTGCACAACGCCCCGAGTGGAACTTTTCTCGTCGAAGGTCAACAGCACGCCAAGATGCAGTTGATCTCTTAGAGGAAGAACGTGAGATGGCTCTGATCAGTTGACCATCTACCAACAAGACTTGTGTCGATTCCATGCCCGTCAGAGGTAGAGCGTTCCAAGAAGGAGATCGTGTGCTCTGAGTGCATTGGAAACGACCTCACAAGCTTGCTCCGGCTTGGGAAGGTCCCTTCATCATCACCAAGATGATCCACAACGGAGCTTATCACCTTTACAATGTAGCCAAGAAAGTAGACGAGCCACGCTCATGGAATGCGGATCTGCTCTGCCGTTTTTATACCTAAACACTCGATTCGACGAGTTGTAATAAGAATCATTCAATTATCTTATCAAAGACAAGATTTTTGCAGTATCTTAACGATTGTTCCAAACACATGTGTTCAAATCCCCCAGTGGGTGGCTTAGCCGTGAACCCGATTCACCTAAGTTTCAAAAACACTCCGAGTGGAGAGCAATCCTTCCACTCGGGGGCTTAGCCGCGAACTCGATTCGCCTAAGTTTCAAAAACACTCCGAGTGGAGAGCAATCCTCCCACTCGGGGGCTTAGCTGCGACCCCGTAATCGCCTAAATTAAAAAATGCTCCGAGTGGAGAGCAACCCTCCCACTCGGAGGCTTAGCTGCGACCCCGTACTCGCCTGAGTTAAAAAATCCTCTTAGTGGAGAGCAACCCTCCCACTCGGGCGCTTACTACGACCCCAGATCAGCTTGTTAAAAATCCCCGAGTGGAGAGCAATCCTCCCACTGAGGCTTAGCTGTGATCCCAAGACTCGCCTAAGTGTAAAATCCTCCGAGTGGGAGAGCAACCTCCCGCCCGGAGGCTTAGTCATGACCTCAAGACTCGCCTAAGTTTCGTAAATCCCACCGAGTGAAGAGCATTCCTCTCGCCGAGCTTAGCTGCGCCCCAGACTGCTTAAGTTTCAGAAATCCTACCGAGTGAAGAGCAATCCTCTCACTCGGGGGCTTAGCTGCAGTCCTGTACTTGCCTAAGTTTTAAAAATCCTACCAAGTGAAAAGTAGTCCTCTCACTCGGGGTTTTAGTTGCAGTCCTGTACTCGCCTAAGTTTTAGAAATCCTACCGAGTGAAGAGCAATCCTCTCACTCGGGGGCTTAGCTGCAGTCCTGTACTCGCCTAAGTTTCAAAAATCCTCCAAGTGAAGAGAAATCCTCTCACTCGAGGGCTTAGTTGCAGTCCCGTACTCGCCTAAGTTTCAAAAAATCCTCCGAGTGGAGAGCAATCCTCCCACTCGGGGGCTTAGCTGCGACCCCGTACTCGCCTAAGTTAAAAACCACTCCGAGTGGCCGCGTCACAAGTACAATGTACGCTCCATCTTGATCCGCAAGGGCGACAAGGTGCAGGTCGTGTACAACACCTAGTGCTCCTATCCATGACCCTCTCGACGGACAAGTACAATGTAAGCTCCATCCTGATCCGCAAGGACGACGAGGTGCAGGTCGTGTGCAACACCTAGTGCTCCTCTCCATGACCCTCTCGATGGAGCTGCATCACAGGTACAATGTACTCCATCCTGATCCGCAAGGACGATGAAGTGCAGGTCGTGTGCAGCACCTAGTGCTCCTGTCCATGACCCTCTCGACGGAGCTGCGTCACAAGTACAATGTACGCTCCATCCTGATCCACAAGGACGTCGAAGTGCAGATCGTGTTCAGCACCTAGTGCTCATGCCCACAACCCTCTCATCAGAACTGTGTTGCAAATACAATGCCTATTCTGAGTGAAGAGTCAAACCTCACTCAGAGTCAAGGGATTCAAAGCAGCAAAGACAAAGACAAGCATACTAAAAGAAAAACCAAGTTTAGATAAATCTCGCGAGGCTCAGAACCGTAGATAGAAGTGCTCGGGCACTAGGCCTAAAGGAGTTTAACGGATACAAAATCACTCGGCATTCTGAGGCAAATTTAAGCAGGGCATAAAGTTTGTTCACTCCGCAGGGGGAGGGCTGGCAGGCTCAACGAACTCGTCCAGGTCGATTCCATCTGCAATGCGAGTGGCTGCTTCAATGAAGGTCTCCATGAAGGACTGGAAGTGAAGCTTCTTAGTGTTGGAAACCTTGAGTGTTGCTAGCTTATCTTCCTTGGCCTCTTTGCAATGGACGCGAACCAGAGACACAACCACATCAGCACCGCATCGGGCAGATGACTTCTTCCATTCCTGCACTCGATCGAGAATCTCATTGAGTCGAGTCATCAGACACTTGAGGTCATTTTGGAATGTCTCCCTTGGCCAGAGCGTTGTGTCAATCCGCGACACCGCCACCTTCAGTCATGCGAGATAGTCCATGGCACTGGCAAGGCGAGATTCCAGTTGGAGCACGTTCATGGCAGCTTCGTCCTTAACAGGGGAGTTGATAGTGTCCAAGCTCATTTCAATTCTCCCAGTCTCTTCCTCAAAGTTTTGACAGAATTCTGCACACACGGAGAAATGATAAGTCGACAACTATATGAAAAGTCGACGATGGCAAATCAGTCGGACAAGGGAAAGTACCTTCAAGCATAAGGAATAGCTTCTTGGCGAGTCCTCCCAAATAAGCCTCCAACTCATCCCTCTTCCGAGTGAGATCTTCAACTTTGTCGGTCAGAGCCACCTTCTCCTTCTTAAGCTGCATGACTTGCTTGTTGGCTTCGCTTATGACAGTCTTCAATTTGCGCTTTTCTTTTATCTTGCCGACTGCCGCTTTTGCTCAAGAAGTTCAGTTTTTCCTCGCCACTGCCTTCCCGAGCCAAGGGCAAGGTCAAGGTCCTTCGCTCCAGTACCGCTTCATTTTTCTAAAGAAATAACATTCTTCAACAGCTTGAGTTGTCTCATTACCACGCACATCTGCTCGAAAGTGGATTAACCTCAGTTCAAAAGGCTTAAATGAAAGTCGACAAAGCAAATAAATGACAAGTAGTTACCTCCTATAGCAGCTTGCTTCATCTCAGCCTTCGCAGATTTTGCTTAGCCGCCTGCATCCAAAGTTAAGCTAAATTTGTTTCGCCCAGCTCAATCTAATCGAGCACCGAGTGCACGGGATTTCTACAATCGATGATAAGAGATGTCTGTTGCTCGGGAACGGGGTACTCAGATTTGCTCGCGTCACAAGGGTTTCAAGGGGTGGCTCAAGACGGCCCATCTTCATCAAAGACAAGCTCAAGATCCTCGCGAAGGGCTGAGATTTCGCTGGGCGGATTTACGTGAAGCTTCTGTGCACGGCCTCTCAGCCGGGCTCATGAGGAGGCGAGAGATCAAGGTGGGTACCTCACGAGGTGCCCATGACGCAAGCCATGACGACTAGGGCGCCTGTGAGGGCACCAGCTCAAGCAGTTGTCCCCATTTCCTTTGGTGCAAAGGAGGCAAGCGCAGCAGAGCATCAAGCAAAGGCAACCATTTCGTGCAACAAGACCAAGACCATCACAACGGCAGGAAGGAGGCCATCGGAGCCCAAGCCGAGGCCATCCTCGTGAGCCTTGACAAAGCGAGGACCAACTTTAGTCAGATAAGTGTACTAGATGTTCCCTTCAAATGGCCAATTGTTGGCGCCTTCCCTCAATATTTGGGAAGAGGCCCAGTGCCTCGCCTATAAATAGGACTAGCCTCCCACAGGTAGAGGGATCCGAATCCAGAATCGGAGCTAGAGGTCAAGCAATCTAGACAGAGAGAGACCGAACTCCCTAGCAGTTCGTCGACCGCCAAGAATGACCGCGAGGCTGTTCTTCCTTGTATTGTTCATCATCAGCCCCTAGGCAATCCACCACACCACACACCGGAGGGTATTACACTACAATGGTGGCCCAACCAAGATAAACCTTGTGTCCCTTTGTGTTGCTCTTGTGTACTTTTTAGATCCTTGTGAGGCGACGAGGTGCAGGTAGGTAGGGGGTGAGATCACCGTAGCACCCCTGTAGTTCGAACTCCAGAGGGTCTCGCTGAACCCGAACCGACATTTGGCACGCCGTGTAGGTGCGCTGAACCGCCTTCGCCGTCGCCGCCGTCAGATCGCCATCATCATGTCCGCGCGACAAAGGGCAACCTCGATCCTGGGCGCCTCGCCCGCCCCACGCAGAGCCGCTTAGCCTCGGGCGACCATGCCTCAGTAGCTCGCGGTCCGCAGGGCGCCAAGGGTCGCGGGCGACGCTGTCAGGTAACGGCAGCTTCACGCTACGGGCAGCGCTGTCGACGGCGTAGGGCTCTTGAACCACGCCAAGGCCACGGCGCCAGACACCGAGGGGAGCAGGCGAACTCAAGGGCTGCCATTACGTGGCCTCGAGAGCTATCGCGAATGCAGCAGCTGGAGGGCGCCGGACGGCTCATGCCGAGCGGTGGCGAGCTCCCGGAGCGGGTGGTGGCTCTGGCTTCGCCAGACGGGGCTCACCCTTCGCACTCAACTGCCACCAGGTCCTGTGGCGCCCACGCGAGGTCCCATGCACCGCAAAGCTCCAAGCGACTCCAAGGCCACTCTAACGCCAGCCAAGCCGCAAAGACCGGCTAGCAACGCCGCTTTCCGCCCCGCCAGCGATGAGAACTCACACGCCCACGGCCCCTGGGCCATCGCGCTACCACCCTGTGTGGGCGCCAAGCAGGCTGCGTGGCACACGGGCACTACGGTGCAGCATTCGTGATGGCGGCCCCTTAAGAGTACATGCCCTACATGATGGATCAAGGACACGCGCAGAGGACGTAACATGGCTCGCCTCGCCCAAGCCGGGGACGAAAAACCGGGTTGAGCTCTTCCAGAGACCCGGAAAGCCTCACGACCGCTCAGGGCCGAAGCAACGATTATCGGGCACCGCTAATTCTCGTGAGCAAGCATACGCCAACCATGGATCGCAGGAGGTATAGGGTCGTCAGAAGGACGGCTGCCCCAATCCCGCAGCTTCCTACCCTCGGAGGAGGGCACCGGGGCTGCAGGAGAGGGGCCGAGATCCGCCATCACCACCTCGCGCTCGAGTAATGCGCGCCCTCAGAGGTAGGCCCTCCGCCGGAGGCATCAAGGCCTCACCACCGGCAGAGGACCCATGGTCGCGGGGAACCACGACCGCCTACCCCATCAGCCAGGCCCTCACTCCGCCGTTGTTGATGGCACTAGAGTGTGGCGCAGGCGGGCCTCGCTCGGGCGACATGAAGCAAGGCCGGTACTGTGAAGAAGGCCCGATGCCCGTAGCTCGCCGCCCATGACACTTTCACGAATAATGAATGGGGCTGCACACGCCTGGAGTCTCAGGAGCGCCGGCTCAGCCTCCGGGTCTCTCCCACGCCCACCGGCAGCACTTAGCCCGCTACCGGTGAGAATACGCCAAGACTAGATTCAGGTGCCGCACGCCGCTTTTTCTGCTTTTTCTTGCTTTTCCCTTGGCCGTCGCTTCCTCGCTTGATTTGTTGATTTGAGCTTGCGGTTTATGCGGTGTTCGGGAAGGTGTTTAGTCTCGCTCGAGCAATCTCTCGCTCTCGTTACCACCGCTTCAGCCTGCCTCCCTCGGAGCCCTCGCGAGCCGGGCCGGGCCTAGCATGCGTGACAGCACTGGCCGCCATCACCGCGCCTCTCTCGTGGGAGGTTCTCATCATAGGTTCAATGGGCTCGTTTCAGGAGCACACGGAGCGCCACAGCCCGCAGTTATCTCGGCCCGCGAGGGTCGGCGGTAAACAAGCCAGCCAGCTCGCAGAAGGCCAGCCACTTGGCGCAGGCGCACGGGTGATATCGCATCACTAATACGCTTAATCGCAAGTTTTACACGAGGGCCTCTCCCAAAATGCTTCCATAACCTTCGTACAAGCTCAACTCGCTCTCAAGGCAGATAAGAAAGCAGGAGCAATAAGCGGTCAATCGGATAAATCCCCAATGCATCCTCGAGGTCACCTCCTGAATCGCCGCTGGCGCCGCCGGCTCTCGCCATCGCTTCTCCGCCGCCAGCCGCAAGGCCAGTGGCCGTTTTCACCACACGGCTTTCATCAGCGCCACCACCATGCCGCTGCCGCAAGAGCGGCGACTCGACGAGGGCATCCATGTTGTCTTTCACCAATGCGCCGTCGTCGCCCGGATGGCTCGGGGTATCGGGTGATGGCGCATCAAAATCGGGTTGGGGTCCATATCCCAAAGATGGCTGAAGACGCGAGAAAAGGCACGCCCGAGTAGGGCGCGACTCTCTCCTCCACCAACCCGCCGCTATGCCCGACCCACTTCCAGCAAGGCCACCACATCGCTGAAGAACCGGAGGTTACCAAGATAGTTAATCGCATGAGGCTCGCCAACGTCGCCACGATGTTGCTCAAGGCCGCAGCATTTTTTTTTTCACGAGCGCGGGAGCATAGGGCCATGCTCGTGCTCCAGATCTGCTGGCGGGCGATCTCGCCCTCGCTCACGCACAACGGCCTCGCCGCTAGCCCACCCACCGACGAGAAGAAGCACCGGCGCTGGAGGAAGCCGCCTCCCCGCGCCACGCCAAGGGCGGCCCAGAAGGCCAGCCCGCCGCCACTTCATCCAGCTTGTCCTCGTGCGGCGGTCTCGCCTTCCGCTTCGCCTCGACAACCCCTCCTCCTCGAACTCAAGGCCGAGGTTCAGCGCTGCCGCCACCCGGCGATCAACTCTTCCAGACTCGGCCTCCTGCAGCGGTACATCGCCCTCCGCCTCAGGTCACCAAGCGCCTCGCTCCAGCCTGCTCAAGATCATGGCGCGGCCAAGCAGCTTCTAGAGTCGCGGCTCCGCAAGGCCTCCGAGCTCCGGGCCGGGTCGATCAAGCCCCTTCATCGACGCAAGGGCCGCCTCACGCAGCCCACCTTCTTATCTAGGGAATTGCCCAGGCCTCGAGCCTACGCCTGGGCCTCCGCCGCCTCACGCTGCCGGTCATCCTCCCTGCTCTCGACGCCGGAACGGCTCTCCCGTGAAGCCGCCACGACACTGCTTTCATTGCCGAGGTCACTGGTGGCGCTGCAAGGGCAACGGCCACCTTCAGCTTGCGCTTCTCTTCGGCCTAGGGCGCAGGCCCTCAGCTCAAGCCGCCACGCCACGAAGCTCTACACTGCTGGCTCACCGCGCCAGCCGCCTCCGAGAAACCCTTGGTGAAGGGCACGGCCCCAGCGGGCCGAGCACGCCTTCCGCTGTCATCCGCTTAGGTGTGCGCCAGGCCTAACCAGCACTCCTCCGGGCAGGGGGCCGGGGCCTGGCGCCGCGATGGCCGGGCACGCCGCTGTAAGCCCGCCAGAGCCGCTCGCCCCTTAATGAAGAACGGAGGGCTGACCTCAGCCACCGCCGCCCACGACCACCGAGGAGCCCAAGGTAGGCTGGCTATACCCCGGAAGGCTCAAGGAGGGTCACGAGGTGCGCAGAACCATGATGCGCCACAGATGGCTCACTTCCCACCGCCTCACCACAAGGGCAAAGGTTGAGCCCTGGAGTGTTTGGAGACAAAGTGGAGAGGGCGAGGTTGGGGGATGGCCTCACCATCTCCATGAGCTCGGCAGAAGGCTCAAGGAGCAAGGATCAGCCAAGCAACGGGAAAATTAGGAACTAGGAAAGGAGAAGGCTTACTCATCAATGGTGAAATACTTCCTGCACTTCAGCAAGCGGCAGGGTAATCATCACCCAAGGCCGCCTTTCTTCCGGGAGCCTCAAGTCCACGCTGAAGCTGCCCAGGGTTCAGCCTAGGGGTCAACTCGCGACGAGGAAGAAGCACCAAGCGTGACCAGCGCTGGGCGCTGGCCCCGGGCGACGCCGGGTTTCACCAAGAAGGGTAGTCGGGCCTCAGGTTTGGCTATCGCCACCAGAAAGCAAGGCGGGCCTCAGAGCTTCCACTCGAGAGTGCCGCTCTGCTCGTTATCCCTGGAGGCCCTCACCTCCGGCAGGGTTCTTTGCCTCCTCGCTTCCACCACTGAGGAAGGACCGCCGGGCAACTGGAAGGGCAGTCACCACCACTGGTACTCATGAGGTCCCATGAGGTTCGCAGGCGCATCCCCATTCGTCAAGCAGGCATCTGCTTCACAAAGTCACCCTGTTCGAGCAAAGGTACAACAAAAGCACCCTTGCGGATGCTGCTGGGGGAAGGGTCCCCAGTCAGATCATGAGAACCTTCCTCAAGACTTGTGCATCAGTCCTCCTCCCGGAGCCTCATGCGTCCTCATGCCCGCCAAGGCCCACATCCGGCGGAATGGCGCTGGAGAGGGCAATGCGGCATAGACGAACTTCATTCTCACCTTTGGGCGCCACGCCGAAGCGCCAAGCACGCCGGGCGACGTTAGATAAAGACGAGCCGGGGCTCGTGGAGCGATATTGGCCCCAGCCCGAATTGGGGATAGCGGGCAATGTTGGCTCCGAAAGCAGGGGGCTGGGCACCCGATATCCACATACAGCCACCGCTCATGGAACCCAGACAGGCGGAGGAAGGATAAAATCAATCCTGAAGCCATTGTTTCTGGTGCGGTAATGAAGCTCACGCACTTTGCATTGGGTGGGGTCGATGAGGCGAAAGAGAAGAAGTGGCAGCAAGGCAATTGAAGGAAGGATGCACATCATCGCCTCGCATAAAGGCTAAAAACGGCAAGAAGAGTATGGATTCGGGACCCAAATGCATCATATGGATCTGGTAATGGGAAAGCACAGCGCTGAAGAAATTGGAAAAGGGGGAACCAGTCCGCCCTGAGGGCGCCGTGATACGGACCTCGGTGACTATTCTGTCAATGGAGAAGTGAGACGCAGGTTGACCGTCGCCCTCCCGCACTCGTTGAATATAGTGGCGAGACAGAACTCGACCTTGTCCAAGCCTTCTCTTGTTGAGTATGATCGACCGACGACAGCAGGAGCCACAAGAACGGTGAGCGGGCGGAGCACAAGCTCTTTTTCCCTTTCCCTTCTTCGCCGTGAGCAATGGCGACAGGAAGGGGGATGATTCGAGATTGTATTGGAAGTGGAGACTGAAGCTCGAGAGGAGGAAGAGCAGGAGACGGTCTAGCGGCGAGAAGAGGGTGACTGTGTGCAACCACGGGTCCGCCTAGCTGGGCGCAAAATAAGGAGGCGTGGGAGAACAGGGACGCCCACGTCCAATCAACCGCCACGCGGCGCCCAAGGCCGCAGGCTGTTAGGGCTCAGCAGGCGCTTGCTGACTTGCCCTTCGCTTCTCCGCTAAGCCAAGTCCAGCGCGCTTTGGGCCGGGGCTACTGTCGGTGTTGCGGGAACGGGGTACTTAAACTTGCCTGCTCGCCGCCTGCGGCGGTTTCAAGGGGGTGGCCCAAGACGGCCCATCTTCATCAAGACAAGCTCAAGACCCTCAGAGGGGCCAAGCCTCACGAGACGGACGACAGAAGCTTCCTGCACGGCCTCACAGCTGGCTCATGAGGAGGCGGAGAGATCAAGGCGGGGGTACCTCACGAGGTGCCCATGACGCGAAGCCATGACGACTAAGGTCGCCAGAGGGCACCAGCCATGCAAGAAGGTCCTCATTTCCTCTTTGGTGCAAAGGAGGCAAGCGCAAAGTAGAGCATCAAGCAAAGGCAACCATTTCTGCAACAAGACCAAGACCATCACAACGGCGGGAAGGAGGTCATCGTGGAGCCTAAGCAAGGCCATCCTCAGAGCCTTTGACAGGCGAGGACCAACTTTAGTCAGGATAAGTGTACTAGATGTTCCCCTTCAAAATGGCAAATTTTTGGCGCCCTTCCCACTCAATATTTGGGAAGAGGCCCAGGGCCTCTGCCTATAAATGGGACTAGCCTCCCACAGTGTAGAGGGATCAGGAATCCAGAACGGAGCTAGAGGTCAAGCAATCTAGAGAGAGAGAGAGAGAGAGAGAGAGAGAGAGCGACCGAACTCACCCTAGTAGTTCGTCGCACCGGCCAAGAACAGACCCTCACGAGGCTGTTCTTCCTTGTATTGTTCATCATCAGCCCCTAAGGCAATCCACCACACCACACACTGGAGTAGGGTATTACACCACAATGGTGGCCCGAACCAGTATAAACCTTGTGTCCCTTGTGTTGTTCTTTGTGTAGTTTAGATCCTTGCGAGGCGACGAGGTGCAGGTAGGTAGGGGGTGAGTTCTCCGCATGCACCCCAGAGTTCGAACCTAGATTGTCTGTCGAAACCCGAAATCCGACAATGTCAGTCGACACAAAGATTGATCGCTTCTGAGCGATAAAACACAAGTTCAGATCATTACGGCAAAAAGAGCTCTAAGACTACTGCCGAATCAAACATTCAACAGTAGTCTCGGGGACTACACCCAATGGGTGCACTTAGCGTGCCCCCACTGGTTCGACTTTTCAATCGACATGGTCCGTCCAGTCAAAAAAAAAGAAAAAAAGAAGGCAACAATTATTCTCAGACCACAGCCGACCGACCGCAGTCGACTGCGGTCTCGGGGACTATACCCAGTGGGTGCACTTAGCGTGCCCCCACTGGTCCAGATTCCACTCGGCACGACCTGTCTAGACCGAGTGGAAGAACTGTTAAGAAACATTTTTTATCAAGACCCCCGCCGAATCAAGTATTCGACCGTGGCCTCGGGTACACCCAGTGGGTGCACTCTGCGTGCCCCCACTAATTCAAAGATACACTCGACGCGACCTAGTCAACTCAAGTGGAAAAACTACCCAGCAAAAGTTGAAGCACCCACTGGGTGTACAGATGCAAGATGCAGACTGACAATAGATGCACATTAAAGGTTTTCGGGTATCATATCCTAACAAAACAAGCGTCAAGATAAAGATCAGTTGGAAATTAACTAACCTGGATGTTGGTTCGGAGAGCTGAGCTGGCATCATAAGCAGCTTGGCTGGCCTCGCGCACCATTTTCATATGCTCCATCATAAGGCCTTCCTGGCGTATAGCTTCTCTAGCAGCACCCATCTTGTCCTCTGGGACATGATGGGTGACGAAGAGTGGAGCTGACAGAATGGTCAAGTCAGCCAGAGGATCCGAAGCATGGACTTGCACAGACGGAGAAGGGACTTGGGCGGTCGACGCCAAGGGACTATCAGTCGACACAGGAACAGCGAAAGAAACAGAGGCTCGAACTGGGTCTCCAGATTGGTGAACCGCAGGCTCTAGCGCTGGCGTTGACTGAGGTACCTTGATGACAGGCGCCCTCCTGCCCGAAGTTCTGCCCTTCCTTCCCGTGGTCTTCTGAGGCATATCTTCATCATCATCTGGAAGCTCAATGACATTCTGAGGCACTGCAAAAGACTCGATCGTTAGGGATCGGTCGATCAACAGTTCGAGCGACAAAGCGTGAGCAAGGTTTCAGAGTTGTACCCGCTTTGGAAGTGGCCGCGTCTTCAGTCTCATCGTCATCTCGGTCCTTGTAAGCATCAGTAGAGGTTGCAGAGGTAGCAGCGCTGAAAGTTTCAGAACTCACTCGGTCAAGCAAGAGTATGAGGCAACCGAAGTACAGAAGTTTCCAAACGATGCAAAAGCAAAGAGATAAAGAAAAATACTCACGCAGAGGCAACGGGGACGTCCACTTTGATCTTTGGCAGGGCCTTCCGAGTCTTTGTAGGCGCAACCTTGGGCTGCTTCAGGGCCTTCTCCGTCGGCTCAGGAGTGGATGTCCGAGTGCGCTTCAACTACTGCGCACTTGACGCAACCACCACTAAAAAAAGACACATCCGTGACATTTTGGGCCGAACGAAATTTTATTTGTCATACATATGACACTTCTATGACGATAATTGTGACAAAACCGGTATCATCATAGATGTGGTGGGCTTACTTCTATGACAAAAAATCATGATGTAAAATGGGCTTTTCGTCTGGGCGGGCTGTGAGACGCAAGCTGCATGACATTCTTTGGTCGCCCATGACGGAAAAACCGTGGTAGAAGCGAGGGGAGGAAAATTTGGGGGTCGAGCGATGCGCGCGTCTCTCAGACACGTGCTGTGGCGTGTGTGCAGGCGTTGGCTCTCACCGAACCCGAGCGAGGCATTGGGCTCTAATCAACCCGAAGCGATTGCACCGCAGCTGCGTTCATCAACCCGAAGCGATTGACCGCAGGCTACGCGTGCATCGAATCTGAGCGATCGATCGATGGCTGTTAATCGAACCCGATGGAGCAATTCCTTGCTACGCTGTTAATCAAGCCGATCGATTGATGAACAGCGAAGCGCTATGGGGGGCGGGTGGATGAACAGGAGCGGTGGCGTTGCCTCGGATGAACAGGACCCTCTGGTGTGGAGGGCTGGATGAACAATAGACGGTGGAGGGGTGGTTGAACAGGACCCGTGGTGTGGAGGGCTGGATGAACAGTAGACGGTGGAGGGGTGCCCGTGGAGGATTGGTTGAACAGTAGCCGGTGGAGTAGCACGCGGTGGAGGCTGGATGAACAGGAGCCCGTTGAGGCTGGAGGAGGTCGACGGTAGCCCGTGGAGGCTGGAGGAGGTCGACGGTGGAGATGAACAAGATCCCGTGGAGTCCTGCTTATGGTACGCCACACCCTCCCGGCGAACAGGACCCCCTGTTTGACCGTGGCGCCCAACACAAGTCTGCTTTCGTCTGTTTTGCGGTACGCCACACCCTCCCGATCAACATGACCCCATTTCGACCGTAGGAGGTCCGTTTAAATCCGTTTGTGGTACGCCACACCCTCCCGATCAACAGACCCCTTCGACCGTAGGAGGTCCGTTTCCTCCGCTTTTGCAGACGCGACACCCTCCCGATCAGCAGGACCCTGCTCCGAACATAGGAGGTCCGCTTCCTCCGCCAGCGATACGCCAGCCTTGTTTCCATCGCATGTTCCGCCCAAGCCTCCCGGCGAGCACGACCATGCATTCCGCTCCGACCAGCCAGTTGGCTTCTATGAACACGACGATGACGCTGTTTCTCCGTTCCGACCCAGCCATGTGCGTGAGCGCGCGGTAGGCGTTGAGACCCCGCCCGTATGTACACATACATGGTCAGATTTTCTTTCTTGCACCTTGGCGCTGTCAGACGACGTGTACATGCTACGTCGCGCGCTCTATAACGACACGCGGCGCGCTTCTACATCGACCAAGATATATGTAAGTACGTTCGCTCACACCAGAATGACAACGCTTCGTGACGCTCGACCAGGTGGGTCCCGACCGTCGTGCACTTCCTTGCGGCGAAGATGTAGCTGGTGGGTCCCAGAGTCGGGGCGAATCGCTTGTTTTTGCGGGACGCACTTCCTTGCGTGCGAAGATGTAGCTGGTGGGTCCCAGCAGTCGGGAAACGTTTTCGCGTGAAATCTGGTGGCCCGTCCGGTGGGTCCCTGCTGTCGTGGAGGAATAATTATTTTGCGGCGTAATAAGGAGGCACTTCCTTGCGTCGCTGTGGACCCACTATCGGCCTCTCCGCGACAAGATACTCTTCCGATGGAAGTCGGTCGTTGAACACATTGACCACGCCGCGCCGAGAGCACCATGGCGGTGGATGACGGCGAGGTCTAGGAAGGGGACGACGCGGAGCCGGGGAAGACGCAGCACTGGATGCCCACGCGTAGAGCAGTACGAGGGTGAGGTTGTCGTCGCCACAGAATAACAGGGGGTGTGGGTGAGTAGAGGGATGACCTGGCCAGCGGTGGGAGTAGTAGGGGGCGGTGAGGCCTCTGCGGCATCACAACCAGCCGCGGGAAGTAGGAGCATGTGGCACGACAGGCGCTGCTTTGGGCGGCTGGAGCACGAAGACCAGAGGTTGAAGAAGCACTACGGCCGTCGGATGGACATCGTACGGTCACTGGAGCGAGAGTCGTTCATATTGACTAAGTTGACAGAGCCCTCCGTCCCCGTAAACTTAGTAGGCCCACAAGTCAGCCTCCCACCAAGGTGAGTCCCAGCTAGCAGGGGGAGTATCCATTTTTTTGTGCGTAATAAGGAGGCATTTCTGGTGGGTCCGAGCTGACAACGGGGGGAATGTTTTTTTTTGTGAAATACAGAGACCCTTCCGGTGGGTCCCAGCTATTAGGTAGAGGACTCATTACTTTGCCCGTAATAAGGAGGCATTTTCCTGTGTGGGCCCCTACTGTGAGCCTCTTCCGATGGCTGTTGTTTGTTGACCATGTTGACCTCGCAGCGCCAAGAGCACAAACGGGGTGGATGAGGGCGAGGCCCAGGAATAGAACCACCCGGAGCCGGCGAAGCCACCGCAGCGGATGCCCACGCTGAGGGGAGAACGAGCGCTGACTGGTCGGCTGCGGGGTGAGGACAACGTCGCAGGAAAATAACAGGATGTGTGGGTGGTTAGAGGGATGGCATGGCGGCAGCACAACCAGCCACGGGAGGAGGGAGCAGGTAGTCCCGCCGACACTGGTTTGGGCGGCTGGAGCAGGAAGATCAGAGATTGAAGAAGCACGGCGGCCGTTGGATGGACATCCAACAGTCACTGATGTGTGTTGACTAAGTTGACCAAGCCTTGCGTACGCGTCAAAAAAAGTTTTAGGACAGCGTGATCGTCAACCTAGTAGCCCAGAAGTCAGCCTCCAAATCTGCGGAAAACAACATACATCCCATTAGCCATTATTTTCAATAATTTACAGCCCATTTGCTAATTCTTAAGGATATTTGAAGCCCATATTCTTTTTATTAGCATTACAGACCATATATTCTCAGGTAATCGCTAAAAAATTCAACGAAATTTTGCATATTTCGGTGGGGTCCGAACTCTTTTAATCACAAAATTTCGAGTCACGTTAAAAATAGTTTTCAAAAAATTATATCAAAATAAAATTCAAAAACAATTCTTCGCAAAAAAATGAATGAAATTTAGAATCTTAACTAGCAAGATGCCCGTTCGTTGCACGGAACATGAAGATGCATTTGTATGAGCAGTTTATCTTGTGGGAGAAAAGATGATATTTTAATGTAATTGCCAGTTGGCTTTGGTTTTCATAAGAGTAGAGAGTAGAGAAATCCTGAAAAATGATATTTTAATGCAATTGCCGGTTGGCTTTGGTTTAAAAATTTACAGCCCATTTCTTACAACTTATAGCCCGTTTTCTAGGGAAGCCCATTTCTTACTACTTACATCCCTCCTCGTCTTGAAAGATTTGCAGCCCAACAGGGCTGAGAAAAGCAAGTAGGGCTCGATTTTGGTATTCTCCAAAAAAAAAGAACTGTGCTAGCCAATTTCAGAAAGAAAAAATATAGCAACTGGGCTCGTCATGTGCTTAATAAAAGCGTAGGCGTGGGCTAGATGGGCCACAGCCCCAAGACCGGTGTGAGTTGAGCTGAGCTCTCTCAAACTGAAAAACAAGCTCGGGCGAGCTGCTGGGTCCCCGTGTTATCCGCTCGTTGTGTAAGTTTTCGTTTATTGACTACATTGACAATGGCGTGGAACCTAGTTGTCGAACAATTAGGAGGAAGTATTTTTTGGCTTGTAATAACGAGGCACCTCGCTATAAATGCAATGACCCTGGTGGGTCCCTCTTGTCGACCTCTCCACGTCACGGTCATCTCCCTGATTCCTCTTGGTTGTTGACCATGTTGACAATGCCAGACGGCGGCGGGCACAACAAGCTAGCCAAGGCGGAGAACGACGGCAAGGCCTCGGACGGGAACGAAGCAGCCATGGAAGATGCAGCAGTGTAGTGGCAGGTGGAGGGGAGTACGAGGGCAACAACATGCAAGTCAAGCATACAAATGGTACAAAAAGCCCAAGGATTAATTGTTCATCAGATTTTTAGATAAAACCCAGGTTGAACTTGATAGTAACATCGAACCCAACCACTCTTTTTTGCAGTCACAAACAAATGGATCGGTCTGATCTATAAAATCAACATCCTGTGCAAAAAAAATTATTTCAGGATGTCTACAACTTATTGTAAATATAAGCCGAGCACGTTTAGAAGCCCATTTGTCCACCTGAAACTTATTTTTTTGCTTTTCAACATGTTTGTCCGTGAGAAATCTCTTGTTGTAAAAATTAAGCCTCATGGACAATAGTAACCTCGCGTTCAACAGGAAGATTGTGACAAAGCTTCTGTTTGCCTGGTTGGATGCATATCGTCCCATCGTTATTGTCCTCAAACAAATGTCACGAGAACTGAGAAAATCCTTGTGCTTATTACGCCAACTATTGGTTATATGTTTTTCTCCGTGTGGTTCTCCCTAAGTAGACATGAAGATTGAAAACAGTTAAGGTCTGAAAAAAGAGTATGTCGAAAGAACGACAGCTGAACAGTTAATTCTAGTACAATATATACGGGCTTTCAATGTGCATGAAATCATCACCTCTATGTTTAAATTCTCCAGAGATCGAAAGCATTGCAGCAAGCCAATAATTATGTCCAGATCAAAACTATACATTCTGATATATATATGATCTTGACAGAATCCAGCAGCATTGATAGGCTATCAATGGACGAACTCTTCATTGAGCATATAACATAATATTAGTACCCAAAGTGTACTCCAAGATGATATAAAACTTATGAGCACAAATGAAAAATGCAGCGTATGATGACAAATGTGTAGATGATAATATACGGTACCTGAAAAAGTGAGGAGCCAAACACCAACTCCTTGTGATTATTAAACGGGTCACGAATTACACCCAAGGTCTCCAGTTTGGAAGCAGAGAGCAGTTATTTCTCAAGGTGTATAACAACTATGAAGGAGCAACCTTTCAAGTGAAGGGGCATCTTCGATGATGAGCTGCTGTCCTTTAAAACAAATTCCAATACTTTTAAGGCGAGGCGACTTTATTTGGAGACAACTGATACCGATTTCTATTCCCAAAACAATCAGCAAGTGCTCCAGGGCAGGGCAACTGGAGTGGATGATGTTGTGTAGTGAGGCCTCCGACAGATAAACCACCACAAGTGAAAGTTTTTTTAGCAGTGGGAGTCGAAGCATTTGTACCAGATCGTCTGGTAGATGGCACCGGGCGAAGGTGGCGGTGTGGAGAGAGGAGGAAAACCGCGAGATGGACAACGGTGGTGTGGGCACAAATTTTTGGTATGTTCATGGTATGAAACTTTCGTGGTAATGGTAGAACTCAAACTGCTGGAGTTTTCCAAATTTAGGGATGTCGATAGCGTCCACCTTGCCGGGTATAGACAGCGGGTAGCTTGTCGGGATCTGAGAGGCATTGAGCGGGGCCCTGCTGGTGAGAAGAGATGATGGCTCGATGAGATCAAATTCAGGAAGGACAGATGTCGGCGACAGTCAAGATTGAGGGGCGATTGCACAATAGAGGGCGCCACCGAGTTGAGAGGACTTGTGTGCGGCAGCAATCCTTGAGTGGGGAGAAGCGAGATGATCTCCTCAAGGATGGCCTTGGGGAGATCGCTGATCACGGTTCACAGAGATTCTACGGTTCCTCGGATCCGGGTGGGGGGCTCGCCGCTTCTCCCAGCGCTACTGGTGCGTGATCTACAATCCCGGCGTCGCGCGTGGCGGAGCCTCATCTTCTTGGCGCTGGGGCCAGCCGACTCCATTTTCCTTGTGGGTGTCGCGCCGAGCTCACGGGTTTGAGCAGAGTAGCCAGAGACGAGCCTAGTGGCAGTGCGAGTGGGGAAGAAGGAGGGCTAGGGATTTCTGTAGGAGTGGAAGAAGAGGAGCAGGCGTTTCAGATGCAGTGAGGAAGAAGGTGAGCGGGGTTTTCTGGACGAGTGAGGAAGATTGGGGAGCGGGGGGAATTGGGTGGGGAAACGGAAGCGGGAGAGAAAATTGTTCGTGTTTATAAGGCCCGCTGCACTAACTACTAGATTTTTCCCAAGAACCGCTCTCTTCTTTTGCGTTGCTGCATTGGAGCTGGCGCATGGGCTTGGCTGACTGGCCATGCATGCAGGATGCATGTGCCCGCCGGCCACTACATGCGCCTGGTTTGTTGCTAGGCCTATTTAATAGGGTGGTTATGGAGTAAATTAAGGAGATTTATTTTCTCTGTGTGCATCCACCAAATTAGAGGATGCGGTAATGGATGCAGACACTCACATTAAACTAACATTCAGAAGAACAAAAGTTCAGCATGTCTATGCATCTCAATGATTCACCATACTGTAACCAATATACAAAGCTGTGAGAAGGTGTGGAAATAAAGAAAATCGGTCGATGCTTCTCTAAGAAAAGGGCCTCCCTGCGCACGCATTAATTTCCTGGGCATGCTTGTTTCTACTCAATGTTGGCGAGCACTCTGAGCACGTTGGCAACTCCACAGCTAGCTAGCTGCCTCATCTTGCAATTGATGCTGACACATTTGCAGCAAACACATGAGGCAATAGAGATGACTCAACATGGGTCCATATTGAGCAGCTCCCCTGATATCATATTCATTGTCCCGAATCTGAAAAGATAGGAAAACAGTAGCTATACTTAAGCGGTGTTGCAAAACAGTAGCACATATCAATAGCTCGGCATGACAAAACACGATCATCCGGACGAAGGGATATTGACCTGCACGAGGAAGATTACATATAATTTCATAAGTCCTTGGTTGATTTCCACCTTGACTGCCTTTGCTTGTTTGCTCCTCCACACATGACAGGATCGTTCCGCACTGCATTCAGCAAGTCAACGTACGAATAAGCTAATTTCATCTTGCGGTGGTCATTGTACCTAGTTACGAATGTAGGAATACTTGGAGCACCATGAGGTTAACTGACAGTAGGTAGATGTAGCCATATAAATTTTGTGCGGTCCTACCAAAATTGAGGTTTGTATCCCTTCCCGTTATGAGAATTCTTCTTGAATTTGGTAGAATGTGACAGCTTGTTCTTTGCATCAAACTTGCCTTTCCCCTGAGATTTGTTCTTGTTGTTTTGGGGTTGGTTGGGTTGGAAGTTCTTCTCGGGTAGCATGTGGGCACTAGAAGCTCCCTCAGCGACCCGCGCACGTGTGTCTTTTGCTCTCGCCTTCTCCTCAAAATCAAGAGTGCTAATGAGATCCAAAACAGAAAACTCATGTCTCTTGTTTTTGAGAAGTAGCAAAATCGTTCCACGAAGGTGGAAGCTTGGCAATGATGGTCCGACAACAAATTTGTCCCGCAACACACACTTAAAGTACTCAAGTTCCTTAGAGAGTGATTGTATCTCATGAGTCGCTGAACAACAGGCGCTCATCGGTCATCTTGTAGTCACAGAATTGCTCCATGACGTACAACTTCGTTGCCGGCGCCGAGGGCCCAAAGCGTGGCTTCGAGCGCAGCCCACATGTCTTTGCCGCTGTCAAACGACATATATGAATTCATAATGGAATCGTCAAGAACACTCAGCAGGGCAGCTTTGAAGAGGGTATCCATGTCCTGAAAAGCTTCCTGTTGTGTAGGATTAAGATCGCCCTTAGGCTTACCCTTAGTGGCGTCATAGCAGTACATGATCTGAAACCAATATACTGCTCTTGTGCGCCACCTTTTATATTGCACCCCCTTAAAAGTAGGCGACTTCAAAAGCGCAGCAAAACCACTCGGAGTAAATTGCCTGTGATCAGGTTTTTGGATTGGATTGTTGAATATATGAGCAATTTAGTATGAGATTTAATCCGAAATAGCAGTAACTAGATCATGACGACAATTGCAAACATCAAATTATGATGCGGACTAAACTAGGAGGACAGAATCACATACTGTACAGCGGGAGCAGAACCGATGTGGTTGATGTTTTCACTCATGTCGTTGATGTAGAGGTTACCGAGGTCGGGGAAGAAGGTTGTCATTGAGGAAGTCGTCGCTGCAGCGATCACGAGTGTGCTCCCCAAAAACCTGATCGCCCCTCTCCCGTCAGGATCACGAAGGCGGGGTTCGAGGACTGCTGTCCCTTCTCGCGGTGCTGCGCGGAAGGAGGGCTGGAGAAGAATTATGCGCGGCGCTAAGATCAGGAACGGTGCGAAACCATATGATCTGGCTGGCTAGGGTAGAGCATGTCGGTCGGTCGTCGCGAGTATAATAGTAGGCCTTTGGCCCCAAACCCCACGTCCAAGTCAATAATAGCTCAAAAAAAGTCAATAATAGCCCCACCAAGATTTGTCTATAAAAATGGAGTAATTAAGGCGTCCGTTAGTCCCTTTAGTATAAATACAATATCATTAATAATGCCCCACCTTTTGTCTCACAAAGTATGTTGGAGTACAACCGGCTACATGTTTACAATCCGCTTCTCTTCTCTCTCTTCAACTAAGCACAAATACTATATTTAAATCCTTATAGCCTGCTTATGTCATCTAATTGTAGTACTTGCTCTAAAAGTTGTACTATCCACTGTGTAGTCTGAAATGCTGGGCGTGCAGCGGGCGGTGCCCTCGGTCGGTGATGAGGACATCCCTACACTTGACCCATCTCCAACCTATGATGATGATCACCAAGTGGCTGCAAAGAAGACGTCCAATGATGAAATCAGAATTGGGCCTATCACAAGAGCTCGTGCAAAGATAATAGAACAACAGGTGAATTCTCTCTTAGTTGAATATGCTATTTATTTTAATGAGAGCTTTCTACTGCCTAAGTCTTTGTGTGTTTGCATACTCAGGTGCATGGGAGAAGAAGGCATAGTACGAGGGAGCGAGGAGTTGCAGCAAGAGGAGCATGACGTGGAGTACAAGCAAGAGGGCGCGAGGGAGGAGAGGCAGTCAGGCGCAAACGTCAAGGAGGAGGATCCCCACGTCGAGTAACACCAGGCGCACCAACACCATGTTGCAGCGCCATACCTCAAGTACATGGCCTGCGTGCCAAGGGGCTGAACCCAAGTTGGGTCAGTTTGTATCAAGTTGAGTCGAACCACGTTTTGAGTCGAACCAGTTTAGGTTGCACTAAGTCAGGAGGACCAGGCTGGGCGCACCAGACCTAGCGCCCCCCCCCCCTGGGCGCATCACCCAGCCCCTCTTATATAGAGGGCTGCTCTCAGATTAGTTAGATAGACCACGTTTAAGATAAACCTTAGTTCATGAGATTGCTATAAGCATTCATCTTGAATTCTTGTCTCCAATTCATATCGATCTGGAGATTATATACTACAAGTCAAGTGTGATCTGCTGTTCCATTGGGAATTAGTATATTGCAATTCTAATCGTTTAAGTGACGGCCACGCTATGCAAGTGTGTGAAGTCGTGAATATCCGAAGGGTAGAGAGCTGCTGTATTGGCATCAGGGATCTAGCGAGGAGAGATCACCGGCGACACCAAATTATCTATCCACCATCATCATCTACGTTACCGCTCACTGAGAAGATCGGGCCACCCCATATCATCTTGGTATCAGATTTCCAGCGTTTACTCGGTGAGCATCCACAAATCCACCCCGTAGATTAGTTTGTGTTTTTATTCCTATCCAGAAAAAGCCAAAAATAGTAGGGTTCGTAGTTTTTAACATAGCCTAGATTGCATCGTAGATTCATTCTAGTTGCTGGTCAGTTGTGTTCGTCCTCTTTGATCCTTTCGGTTTTGCTAGTAGGAGTCTAGGGTTTGTCTTTCTAGTTGTTTTCTTTTGATCTTTGTGTCAGTTTGAGTCTTTGTCAACTTTCTTGGCTGAAACCCTAGCTGCTTCGGCCATTGTTGCTGCTATCCGCGTGCATCTGAGTTTGCTTGTCTGAGTCCACAAAGCGTTCAGTTTGGTGTCTTTCTCAACTTTAGCCACAACCTTTCTATACAACGGTGTTAGGAGCCTACCCATTGAGACTAGCTTGTCCTTGTGCTCATCGGGCTGCTCTGCTTAGGGTTTTTCTTGTGCAATTTGTTTCCGCCTCGTTGAAAAAATTCCGCGGTGCGACGTTTGTGGCCACAAGAGAAGAGGAGAGAGAAAAAGTTTTTTTGGTTTTTACTGTAGCAAAAAAAAAGGCGTGAAAAACAAGACTGAATCAAAAAAAACAAAGAGAAAAGAAAGAAAAGAGAGAGACATTGGCCAGAAGTTGCTGCTATCTATTGCTGGAATTGTATTATCTTGTATTTGCACTAGTAGTGAGCAATCTTGTGCCCGTATACCCTGAGCTTTTTGCTAGCGTCTCTCCCTGTGCATTGCAACACGAGCATTACTCCAACACATACATCAAATTTACGCTCATTTTCAGAGTTGCAATTGCCCCATTTATATCCACTGCGTGAGTTTCTTTGGGGGGGGGTGCGCTAGGTCTGGTGCGCCCAGCCTGGTCCTCCTGACTTAGTGCAATCTAAACTGGTTCGACTCAAAACGTGGTTTGACTCAACTGGATACAAACTGACCCAACTTGGGTTCAGCCCCTTGGCACGCAGGCCATGTACTTGAGGTATGGCGCTGCAACATGGTGTTGGTGCGCCTGGTGTTACTCGACGTGGGGATCCTCCTCCTTGACGTTTGCGCCTGACTGCCTCTCCTCCCTCGCGCCCTCTTGCTTGTACTCCATGTCATGCTCCTCTTGCTGCAACTCCTCCCTCCCTCGTACTATGCCTTCTTCTCCCATGCACCTGAGTATGCAAACACACAAAGACTTAGGCAGTAGAAAGCTCTCATTAAAATAAATAGCATATTCAACTAAGAGAGAATTCACCTGTTGTTCTATTATCTTTGCACGAGCTCTTGTGATAGGCCCAATTCTGATTTCATCATTGGACATCTTCTTTGCAGCCACTTGGTGATCATCATCATAGGTTGGAGATGGGTCAAGTGTAGGGATGTCCTCATCAGTCGGCGCGCCGCTTCAACGGCAGAAGCAGTGAGAGGCCGCGTCGCCCTGACTTGCCATCAATGTGGAGCGGCGGGCTCAGCCAAGGCGGGAAGCGCCGGGGGGGGATGGGTTTTTGTTGGGCCAAGAAGGTGAGAAGCCAACTTGGGATCGGTCCGGACGGGGAATTATCATGTGCTCCCATACTCTGCATATGACACTAGTCTATGTTACTACTCCCTCCTTTCCGGTTTGTAGAGATGTTTAGAGTAACATAGTAATATGTTACATACAAGTTACTCCCACTATGACCAGCCTTGGCCTCTCCAAAGTGCTCCACCATGTATAGCTGCTAAGCCTGCCACGTAGGCATAAAATATGATGTGGCACCAATAAACTAAGCTCCTATGCATTGAAGACTTGAGTTACTAAGCCATTTAATGCACTTAGCACCTCATCTAAAGAGCATTAATAGTATAGCCAGCTCGGCTATAAGCGATGCCATGTCATCTACACCCCATCTTATAGTCAACATGTACAATAGTAGATCAAAAGAGTGTACTACTACTTTTTTGTTCTGTGGCCCACCTTTCATTCTCACAAAGTGCCTAGGAGCACGTGCTAGAGCTGGCTCTTCACGAAGAGCCCGCTTACCTTCTCTCTCCTCTTCTCTTTCCTCCAACTAAGCAGAAATATACTATAGTTTATTCCTTATAGCCCGCTGACTCAGCTCTATTGTACTTGCTCTAAGCACATCTAAGCACTTACTAGCACCCCCTTGACGGTGTACGTCACCTTGTGTCTCATAATTTTCCTCGTCATCATCTGAGTCCTAGAAGATCTCACCCACATCATCATTAGCATGCATCCGCCTTGATAGACAACGTGCGCGGAAGGAGTAGAGCGACTGGGGACGCACCACCACCACGTCGTGGGCACTGCGTATGTGCTCATGTGCGTGCAGCATGCGTGTTTTTTCATCGGTGCTAGCTCTAAGGCCGAGGCTGCGGTCGTCTTCGTATCCGACTAGTAGTTGAGCAACGATGGCAAAGAGGTGCTGCAAGAGATGTGTATGCACCGTTGCGTGCGAGCTTCGCCGTAGCATGACAAACCGGACGTCGCCGCGGATGGCGCACGCCTCCATGCAGCCGAGTGTGTGCGCATGCATGTGTTATTCACGTGCATTCTGCGGCCGAGCGTGTGTGCATGCACGTCTTGTGTACGTGCGTTGTGTGCTCCATGTTGTGCGCGTATGTGCATGAGTTGGATCGGATGGAGTTAGTGTGTTGGCTTGTGTACATGCGTGGCTTGTTGCGTGGTTATCACTAATTCAATATAAACTACTCCCTCCGTTCCTAAATATAAGTCTTTCTAGCCATTTCAAATAGACTACAACATACGGATGTATGCAGACATATTTTAGAGTGTAGATTCACTCATTTTGTTTCGTATGTAGTCCCTTATTGAAATATCTAAAAAGACTTATATTTGGGAACGGAGGGAGTATAAAACATCTTCAACTTAGCATCCTGATGTACCGTTTCTAGTGGTTAGCGAAAAGTTCATGTTCTTTTAGTTGTTTATAGGTGGGCAGGCGGCAAAAAACAGGGGAAAACGCGCAAGGTTCCTTGCTCCTCCTCGGTTGTCGGGAATCTATGCTCTTCAACTCTTTTCTTTTACGTGAGCTTTGTTCATCCTTTTCCCAACACGCGAGACATCTAGCATCAAGGTGCACGTGTCATGCAAGAAAATGGAATAATCGATAAGCGGTGCATAAGTGAGTCGCGTGCGGGGGAGCGGGAAACCCTTTTTTGTACGTGAGTCGTGCACTTCGATGGCACCTACACAATATTTTTTTCTCCTCAATGGCACATGAATAGTGCACGTACTCAACGACGGAGCACGGGATGGTAGCAATGACATGGTCAACCCTTTTTTGGAGAGAGTACGCACTGCTAGTAAATAACTTTGATGTGTCCCGTCAACTCGTAGAACGACGAGAAGCTTGATTACGCCTTCTCCCTCGCCAACGTGTGCGCGGTGGCTCGCAGCACAAGGATAAACTTTTGCTTACAAGCGGTGGACGTGCAGCAGTTCATTTGGTGCCAGATTGCCAAAAGCACTACTGTAGAACCATCGACTTCCGGAAGAGGCAAAGAGCCAAGCGCAAGGTCACCTACTAACCTTAGGCTAGGCATAGTGGGATGAACATAAGTAGGGGTACCTCCTTTTTTTTATTCTAGAAACAACCACACGCGAATATCAAGGTGCTGGTTACGTAGAACAAATTTCCTGCAGTCCGTGCTCAGCCCTCCTCTATCTCTCTTCTCAGCCAGCCAGCGGACGCGCGGAGCCCATCGTCTGTTTGCTCACATGCGCCCCACATGTCGCTGAAAGCGCAAGAGGACCCATTGAACCTGCACATCTTTCACCTCGACGTGCTGGCGATGAAAAAAAATCCAATAAAGATCTTCGGTGGCCGCTTTTCGAGTTACTCAAGAGTAGTAAGATTCTATTTATAGTTTAACCCAAGATGCACATCTCGTGGCTTCAACTACAACTCTATTTTGTTTCATGACACGACCTGGATGCTGGATGTCCCACGTGTCGGCAAAAGGAGGAAGAATCCGACCAAATCTTCAGTTGTGCTCTCGGATTAGACTAGTTGTGCTAACTTAAATTTTTATTGTGTACTCCCTCCGTTCCAAAATACTACCACCGTCCTGGTTTATTGGTCGCCTTCGTATTTAGTGTCAAATTTTGACCATAGATTTAACTAATAAAATGTCAATGCATGTCACCAAGAATTATATGATTGAAAACTATGTTCCAATATGAATCCAAGGATATAATTTTTTATGAAATGCAATAACATTTTATTAGTTATATTTATGGTCAAAATTTAACACAAAATATTGTCGGCGTTCTGGGAACGGGGGTCCCCAGACTTGCCTGCCTGCGGCCTGTGGCGTGGCTCAGAGGAGGCCCAGGACAGCCCATCTTCATCAACACAAGCTCAAGACCCTCGCGAGGGGCCAAGCCTCGCGGGGCGGACGACCAGGAGCTTCCTCAGGCACGGCCTCGTCAGGCTGGCTCATGAGGAGGCGGAGAGTTCAAGGCAGGGTACCTCGCGAGGTGCCCATGACACAAGCCATGACAGGCGCCAGCCCGCGCAGCGTCCTCCTTTCCTCTTTGGTGCAAAGGGAGCAAGCGCAGGCAAGAGCATCAAGCAAAGGCATCCGTTTCGGTGCAACAAGACCAAGACCAGCCCCAACGGCTGGAAGGGAGTCATCGTGGAGCCCAAGCAGGCGTCATCACCAGAGCCTTTGGCAGGAGAGGACCAACTTTAGTCAGGATAAGTGTACCCGTTGTTCCCCTTCAAAATGGCCAATTGTTGGTGCCCTTCCCGCTCAATATTTGAGAAGAGGCCGAGGGCCTTCGCCTATAAATAGGAGTAGCCACACTCAGAGTAGAGGGACGATGGGACGAGAGGACGATCGGATAGGAAGGGATAGGACGATCGGCATCCAGATCAGATCGAGATAGAGACCCGATCCTCAAGCTAGAGCGACGGGACACCACCTAGCAGTTCATCACACCCACCAAGAACAGACCCTCGCGAGGCTGTTCTTCCTATCTTATTCCTCATCAGCCCAAGAGGCAATCCACCACACCACAAACTAGAGTAGGGTATTACACCTGGCGGTGGCCCGAACTAGTATAAATCTCGTGTCTCTTGTGCTGTTCTTCTTAGTAGTTTCGTCCCTGCGATTCGGGCGAGGTACGAGGCGGTGGAGGGTTGGATCTCCGCGCACACCCGAGTTCGAACCTTAAGGGTGCGCGGAACCGAAATCCGACATTTGGCGCGCCGGTAGGGTGCCCCGGAATCTGCCTTTCGTCGCCTCGTTCTTCCCCGACCACCGCAACCATGTCTGACGTCCGTCGGGCCCACGCCGAGCGTCGAGCCGCCCTCGCCTCCCATGTCACCCAGACAGCTCCCGTCGGCGGGCGCCCTCGTCATTCCCCGTCACCTGCCGTCAACGCCGCCACCAGCCCGGCGGGGAACGAGCAGCAAGCATCGTCCCTGCGCTCCTTGGCGACCTCAGGGGAGGGGCCGTGCGGTTTCCTCGACACCCGCCCCGTCGCGCCGGTCCCTCCGCTGTCATGCCCTCTGGGCGGCTCGCGGCGCCGCCTTCCAGCCGCCATGTCAAGACATTCGTCCGCGGGTTGGCGCCGCCTCCATGCGGCGAGGCTCTTCAGTCGGACGGAGTCGCCGGCTGAGCTCACTTCGACTCTCAAGACCACCCCACCAACTCGGCGGCTCTGGTGCGCTCCCCATGCTCGCACCCACCATCTGCCAGTTGCCGTCACCAGACCCTCATCGACGGCGGCGCCCGCCTCAACGTACTCTCGGCCGAGGCCTTCAACCCTCTCAGATACCCGGGGCGGCCGCAGCCCTGCCGCCTTTTTTTCGAGGCGTGGGGGGGTCATCCAGCTCCTTGGGGCAAATCCGCTTCGGTGACCTTGGCACCTACGATAACTTCCGCGACGGAACTGGTCGACCGACATCGCCTCCATCGGCCTCCCCTACAATGCCATCCTTGGCTATCCAGCATTGGCCAAATTCATGGCGCAACCCACCAGTACAACCTCATGAAGATGCCGGGAGCAGCGGCGTCCTCACTTGTGCCGGGGATATGAAGGTGTCTGCGAAGGCCAGCTCACCCTCAAGGCGGCAGCAGCAGCGCAGCCCGCCGATCGGAAGCCCCCAAGCCCAAGGGGCTGCGCCGACCAAGAAGAAGCAGTTATTCACTCAAGACAAGGTGGAGACCAAGCAGATACATCGATGAGGACGGTCATAAGCGCCACCTTCACCATAGGCGCCAACCTCGAGCTAGAACAGAGGAGGCCCTTGTCAAGTTCTGAGTGCGAACAAGAAGGTGTTCGCCGGGAGCCCGATCGGTCAAGGGATCCCACAGGGCGTGATCGAGCACCACCTTAACGTGTGCCCCAACGTGCGTCCAGTGAAACAGAAAGCGAGAAGGCAGTCCACTGAAAAGCAGGCCTTCATCATCCAAGAGACCCGCAAGCTAGAAGCCGCGGGGGTTATTCGCGAGGTCCGATACCCAGATTGGCTGGCCAACCCCGTGGTGGTGCCAAAGAAGGGAGGAAAGGAGCGCATGTGTGTCGACTTCACCAACCTCAACAAAGCATACCCGCAGGATCCGTTTCCGCTCCCTTGCATCGACCAGATCATCGATTCCACCGCCGAGTGTGACCTGTTATGCTTCTTGGACGCCTTTTCCGGGTATCACCAAATCAAGATGGCGGTGGAAGACGTGGAAAATACGGCCTTCCTAACCCCGTGTGGAGTGTACTGCTATACATGCATGCCATTCGGGTTGCGCAATGCGGGGGCAGCCTTCCAGCGGCTCATGCACATCACCTTGGGCCCATAGCTCGGGAAGAATGTGGAGGCATACATCTACGACATCGTGGTGAAGTCTCTCATACAATGTGGATTCGTGGTGAAGAATGTGGAAGAATGTTTAGTTATTCATCATATCTTTGAATTATGTTATGCTATGCTATCCAGTTTAGATAGACATCATATATGTGAAATTATGTCATGCTATCCGTTTTAGTTAAACAATATACATGTCAACTATTTCATGCCCTCTTTTTCCACACTATCTATTGCATCATCTCTCATACAATGTCGTACATTCAACTATGTTTCCTGTTTATCAGCCATTTGAATTGGAGCGGGTGATGCCAGATCTCAGCGGAATAAAACACGGTCTTCAAATAAAACAGTGCTACCTCTTGGTGGAGATAGCACCCCGGTTGTACATGCACAAGAACCAGCCCTACCACACATAACCCAAACTCTCGCAGATTCTACCCCTACTGCGATGGACAGAGAACCAGCTTCACCCAATCTAACCCCAACCCCAGCCGATAGTAACCCAGTTCCTATTGACACAGCACCATGTCCACCACAGAGCTCCCAAACAAGAGCAGTTAGTACGGCAGCTCCAGTGACCAAAGGGCTAGTACTATCACGGCGAACCCCAACTCCACCAGTTAGTACGCCTATTCCTGTGGAGGAAGCACAACCAGCTAGTCATAGTATAGCATCTATCGCATTTGATGTTGTTAAATCAGATGTGCGTATCTTCCCATCTTGGAAATATTATATCAAGATGAAGGAAAATGCGATTCAGTGTGTTTGTCCAGGAGTTATGTGTAAGTAATGTTATTCATGGCAATTACTTTACTTAGTCCCATACATCCTACCTCCATGATGGTTATAATACAACAAATTTTCCCATTTTCTCTATAGAGAAGGACCGATTTGGAAACTCGGGATGAGGTAACCTGTGCTAATACCTCTGTTATCTTCAAGAATGCTTGGTGGCGATATCGGAATTACTCAAGAAAACGTACTTCACGGAAAAGAAACTCATCAAATTCCCTTACGTTATCCACGAGACACATTTATCGGGCGATGATTTGGAACGCCTTTATTCATCTTGGTCCCGAACCAAGAATGTGGTAAGGTCTATGAGCTCATTTTCTATTTTTAAGTATTATATTCTTGCGTCTTCTTGTACTCTGCTCATGTAGAACAAGTGCCTAAACCTGAAGAACAACTGTTCTAATTTAAGATTCCATTGCTATCATAGTTCAAAAAGCGCTAGCCGTTAATTGTGTGTTTGCCACCGCCTTGCGCTTCTTGACCAAAGCGCATGCTTATCTGTGATTATGCATGATTAAGCGTAGTTATGCATAATGCGTTTTTATAACGCCTAGAGCCTAGGCGTGTTAAGCGCTTCGCTTAGGCGCGCCTTTTTAACTATGATTGCTTTGCTCTTGTATCACTGTATTTAATGATACAAACTTTTTTTTAAAATTGAAGGATCCAATCGGAACTCCAATGGCACAGCAGGTATGTTCACGCATGTTTCTTTAACAGGTTTGCTCTTATCAATAGCTCTTTTGATTTCAATTTCAATTGTGTATACAGTTGACTTTCATATCATGCACATTACTAGCATCACAACAGAGCCAATAGTGTTGTTGTACATGTAGACCTGTGTACCCATCTGAAATCTTGTTGTGTCGTGTAGTTTCCCACGCTTTGTATTCTTTCACTGCTGCTTTGTCTTGAACTGATATGATTTGAACCGTGTCTCTATTTTGATTTGGCAAGACAATGCAGTGACCATAGGACATAGATATATGTTTGTTTGATGCTTTTATTATCTACTAGTACTTGGCAATAGAAGACTTGGTAGTTTAATCCTGTCCACCTTACTAATGGCTGGTTCACGAAATGAGTTTCATATACTAGTACATGCTAAACTTGTTATGTGTCTTCTTGTTTCATTCTTTTAGAATGCCGAGAATATTGGGGAAGAGTGCCTTATTAAGCAATGGTAAAGGAAGTAATGCAGATAAGGTTCAGGATAGTGACACATCCTTGTTGGTCTCCAACAAAGCTGATAAAACAACTAAGGAAGACTATCTTGAAGACAGCGAGACAACCCCAAAGTCCTGTCTTGGTTTAGTGTTCGAGTTACTAGCCACTACCGCTTGCACAAGCTATTCAAACTCACTGTCTGAATCAGTTCGGTTTCTTGAGTCTCAACTACAAGCTGAAAGACATCAATCAACTGTGCTGCGACAAGAAGCGGAAGGACTGCGGAAGTCCCTGGAGCATTCAGATGCATACTTTCTGGTGCAACAGCAAGCGTTGGAGGATTTTAGCGCCAAACAGGACAAAGCTAATCAGCTTGCTAAGCTTATTTCCAGCATGGTGGATACCCAGGATAACGTTTCTTGAGCTCTTCTGAAGTTGTCTCAGTTATGCTCTTGTTTTGCTGCCGCGTTTATTTGCACTGGTGGCCAATTTTGACGGCCAGTGTATGTAATATCCTGCTTTGTTCCCTATATTTGCACTGGTGGCGAACTTTGATGCCTAGTGGATGTAATATGTGTAATAGCGGTAATAGGCTAGCCTTAATTGCTTGCTTATTTATTTCCTTATTGTCTTGTTTGGTTGTTTGCTTGTAGTCACTGCAGTTCTTTTTCTGTGTTTTTCTAGTGGCCACAATAGCCTATTTTTGGTAACTAGGCCAAAATAATCATGCCAACACACGGACTGTTGTAACCATGGGCCTCCTGCAGGCCGTATGATCCATGGGCCTTCGTCCGGCCGTAGGATCCATTGGCCTTCTATAGGGGCCGTAGGATCCATCGGCCATCTATACGGGCCTTAGGGTCCATGGGCCTTCTACGGGGCATAGGGTCCATGGGCCTTCTACGGGCCATAGATCCATGGGCCTCATACGGGCCGTAGATCCAAAGGGCCTTCTATGGGGCGTATCATCATTTCGCCAATCATGGGTCGTACAATTCATGGACCATAACGGGCCGTTAATAGGCCATATTTGATAACTCTATGAAAACAGCCCAACGGGTTTTTACATGAAAACGCTCAACGATTAACGGTCCGCAAATGGGCCGTGTAACGACGGATTTGAATTTGGCCACAAGCGAAAATGCGAACGGGCGTATGTAACGAATCTGCAAATGAGCCCAAGAATCAATGGGCCCTGAGAAGGCCGAAAGATAACTTGGGTTGGAAACGGCCCAATAGAATAACGGGCCATTAATGGGTATAAAGTGATACACTATTCATTACGGGCCAGTTTCACCACGGGCCGTTAATGGGCCAAGAGTTACAAAGGGCCTCATATGGGCCGAAAGAAGTCATGAGCCACACATGGGCCAGAAGTTAAAACGGGATGGAATCATATTGGACGGCCCAGATGACGCTACTGGGCCTAATTCGGATAGGGTGTAACGGGCCTTGGGTTAGCGGGTTGTAAATGGGCTATATGCGAACAGGCCGTTAACAGGCTTTCCGTGGGCCGGCCCGCCACCTTTTGAAAAAGTCAAACGGGCCGGCCTTTTCATAGGAATGGGCCTCTGTTGGGCTGTGCCACGTGTCGCCGTATCATAGGCGCCTTCGGTCCAATGAGCCGATGACATCTGTCCCAACGGTGAGCGAACACGTGTTTCCTCCAGCCAATGATGATTTTACACGTGGAAATCCCCATTGGTCGGGGCTGTTAACGCGTTATCGGATCCAAAACCCGACCCAATAGCTTAACGGCATTCCGTTACGGTTCATGCCACGTGTCGGTCACCCTTGACGAAAGCAATTCTGTGACACGCGATTTATCATCATGGAAGTGGACACTTCCGTGATGATAATTTTGGTAATGTCATGGAACACTTCTACGACAGCACAGGTATGACTATCTTGATTCTGTCATAAATTTGTCATGGATGTACATGCATGACAAAAAATGCGACCTACTGTGACAAACACGTATCATCACGGAAATGTATTTTTTTGTAGTGCACTTTGCCGCGTCCACCAGCTGGGTCGTGCATCTGCTTGGAACGTCTTTCAGAACAAGGCGGTGAGTCGACTTCCTCACTGCTGCTCGAGTCATCATCGTCATCGTCGCTTTCATCTTCAGATTTCCAGACGGTGCTCTCGCCTCCGCTCTCAGCTCCCTCCTGGACTTGTTCTCCATTCGGCATCGAATACATCTCAGTATAAATCTGCAAGGCAAGAAGTTGAGAAGGCATCAATCGGATTCAAGGACAGTCACAAATCAGAATAAAGCTGCACTCAGTTACAGAAGCCATACCTTCTCCGGCTCATTCTCGGTGCTGAATGGAATGACTCCCCTGGACCCTCTGGGTTGTCTTTATTACCAGTGATGCCCCACAACCATTGCTCCACCGTCTCCTCGGAAACTTCCTCTGGGTCGACCCGGGTGGTGTCGTTGGGGACCGAATACAACCACATCGGGGTGATCGCGGGCTTGAAGGGACTGGACGCGCCTACTGAGAAACACTTCCAGCAAGTCCATGCCAGTCACACCATCACGAACCAGCTGGACCACTCGGTCGACTAACATGGACACCTCTCCTTTCTCTGCTGGAGTCTTGATAAGTGAAGAAGGTTGGTGGACTCGATCCATGGAGAAAGGAGGAAGGTCGGTCGACTGGCCCGGAGTTGGGACATCTCGGCAGTAGAACCAGGTCGACTGCCACCCTCTAACTGAGTCGGGAAGGGTCACGGCTAGAAAAGTACTCCTACCACTCGTCTGAATCCCTAGTCCGCCACACATTTGGATCACACGTATTTTTGTCACTCAGATTTGCCTTCTTCACAGTCTGAGAGCGGCAAGTAAAAATGTGCTTGAACAAACCCCAGTGCGGTCGATAGCCCAAGAAGTTTTCGCACAGGGAAACATACGCGGCAAGGAGTGTGATTGTGTTGGGAGAAAAGTGGTGAAGTTGGGCACCAAAGAAGTTCACCCGGAAGAAAGGATGGAGAGGCAGAGTGAAACCCCAGTCGATGTGGGTGGCAAGCAAAACACACTCACCATCTTGCGGTTGGGGCTCGGTCTCACTCCCCGGCAACCTCCATGACCTGTGGACAATCAAGCCTCCACTGGTCAGATCCTCCAGATCCTCCTTCTGGATTGTGGATCGAATCCAGTCCCCTTGGATCCGGCCAGGCGGCAGACCAGACCTCGACGACGACCCCCCCAATTCGTCTTGTTGCCCTTCGCCGCCGCCTTCTTCGCGCGCTCCAGAGCCTCCAATCTTGTCCTCTCCCATCGCGAGCAACTGTGCGCGGGCAGGGCAGCAGCGTCGGGAGTAGAGGCGGACGCGGTGGAAAAGCAAAGGAGGAAGAAGGGGACTAGGGCGCATTGTGCAACACATCAGCCTCGACGCCTTTTATGGGGATGTTTCCGAGTGGCTGACTCCTGGGCCCAAGTGATCCCGTCAAATCCCACAGCAGTCGCGTGTCAGATATGTGGCGAAAAAGGTGGCATGGGGATAGAGGCGCCTCTGTCTATCCACTCCATTTACTGCGGCATGGCCCGTCCCGCGTGCTTCCCTGAAATTTTGAATCCCGCGAGATCCGGGAACCGCAGAGCAATCAATCGCGCTGAATATTTTGTACCATACCTACACTCGAAGACTGTCAGGTAAGTTCACTCGACGACCTTTGAATCGATCAAGGCGACTGAAACAAGACTGAAACTTCAACATGACTCACAAACCTCATATGGTGTGCCTCTGAAGTATGGAATCGAGTCGGAGTCAGCTTCAATTCTTTTTCCACTCAGACCTCAATCCATTCGGGGGATAATGACAATGACATGTACCTAGGGTAGGGTCATAGGCCTGATCTAGACAACCAACCCAAGGACACTGCCCTAAGCTCAAAGACATTCAAAGCAAAAGAGGAGAAACCGACTGAGTTCATCAAGGGATGCGATCCACTCGACCTTCAACCTCACTCAGATACCCTAATTCCATTCGACCAATATGAAGTCACTTGACGATAGAAGAAATCACTCGGAATAGAGAAGGCCTAACATCACTCGGGATGGCAACAGTCAGGCATTCACTCTGTGGCCTTAAAGATCATTTATACCACTTTATTGCTGGTGTTATCAGTAACACCCTGTGTTAATGTACATTGAACCCTTTATAACGTGGGTTGGCTTGGGCCCTGGTGCACTCTATATAAGCCACCCCCTCCACTGTCACAAGGGTTCGCACCCCCTGTAACTTCACGCATAATCCAGTCGACCAAGACGTAGGGCTTTTACTTCCTCCGAGAAGGACTTGAACTCGTAAACCTTGCGTGCACAATCTCACCGTAGCTAGGATCTTGCCTCCTACGTACCCCATATTCTGCTGTCAGACTTACTCCCACGACACCACTCTATGTCAGCACAAAATTAATGTGGAACCTAATGCTAAACCAGTTGTTGACCACCAACGTCGGTTAAATCCGAAGATGAAAGAGGTGGTAAGAACAGAAATATTAAAACTTCTGGAAGCAGGTATAATCTATCCTATAGCTGATAGTAGATGGGTAAGCCCTGTTCACTGTGTCCCTAAGAAAGGAGGTATTACTGTTGTTCCTAATGATAAGAATGAACTTATTCCACAACGAATTGTTACAGGCTATAGAATGGTAATTGATTTCAGAAAATTAAATAATGCTACTAGAAAAGATCATTACCATTTGCCTTTTATTGATCAAATGCTTAAAAGATTATCTAAGTACACACACTTTTGCTTCCTTGATGGATATTCTGGCTTTTCACAAATACCTATTTCTCAACCTGATAAAGAAAAGACCACTTTTACTTGTCCTTTTGGAACCTATGCTTATAGACGTATGCCTTTTGGTTTATGTAATGCACCTGCTACCTTTCAAAGATGCATGATGGCTATATTCTCTGACTTTTGTGAAAAGATTGTTGAGGTTTTCATGGATGACTTCTCTGTTTATGGGAAGTCTTTTAATGATTGTTTAAGCAATCTTGATCGAGTTTTGCATAGATGTGAACAAAAAAATCTCGTCTTGAATTGGGAGAAGTGCCACTTTATGGTTAATGAAGGCATTGTCTTGGGTCATAAAATTTCTTAAAAAGGTAATGAAGTGGATAAAGCTAAACTTGATGCAATTGAGAAAATGCCATGTCCCAAGGACATCAAGGCTATTCATAGTTTCTTAGGTCATGCTGGTTTCTATAGGAGATTTATCAAAGACTTTTATAAAATTTATAGGCCTCTTACTAATCTTTTGCAAAAGGATATTCCTTTTGTCTTTGATGATGATTGTCTTGAATCCTTTGAAACACTCAAGAAAGCCTTAATTACTGCACCTATTGTTCAACCGCCTGATTGGAATTGGCCTTTTGAAATTATGTGTGATGCTAGTGATTATGTTGTTGTTGTTGTTCTAGGACAAAGAGTTGATAAGAAATTGAATGTCATTCATTATGCTAGTAAAACTTTAGGCAGTGCTCAAAGAAATTATGCTACAGCTGAAAAAGAATTCTTAGTAGTGGTGTTTGCTTCTGATAAGTTTAGCTTATATTGTTGATTCTAAAGTAACTGTTCACACATACCATGCTGCTATTAAATATCTTATGGAAAAGAAAGATGCTAAACCTAGACTTATTCGTTGGGTTCTCTTGTTACAAGAATTTGATTTACATATTATTGATAGAAAAGGAGCTGAGAACCCCGTAGCTGATAACTTGTCTAGGCTTGTAAATGTCCTTGATGACCCACTACCTATTGATGATAGTTTTCCTGATGAGCAGTTAGCTGCAATAAATGTTGCTAATGGGACTCCTTGGTATGCTACCTATGCTAATTACATTGTTGCTAAATATTTACCACCTAGCTTTACATATCAACAAAAGAAAAAATTCTTCTATGATTTAAGACATTACTTTTGGGATGACCCACATCTTTTGTAAAGAAGGAGTAGATGGTATTATTAGACGTTGTGTACCTGAGCATGAACAAGGGAAAATCCTACGGAAATGTCACTCCGAAGCTTATGGAGGGCATCATGCTAGAGATAGAACTGCTCACAAGTTATTGCAATCTGGATTTTATTGGCCTTCTCTCTTCAAGGATGCTCGTAAGTATGTCTCATCTTGTAATGAATGTCAAAGAATAGGTAATATTGGTAAGCGTCAAGAAATGCATCTAAACTATTCTCTTGCTATTGAACCATTTGACGTTTGGGGATTTGATTACATGGGACCTTTTCCTTCCTCTAATGGGTATACACATATTTTGGTTGTTGTTGATTATGTTACTAAATGGGTAGAAGCTATTCCTACCAGTAGTGCTGATCACAACACCTCTACTAAAATGCTTAAAGAAGTTATTTTCCCAAGGTTTGGAGTCCCTAGATATTTAATGACTGATGGTGGTTCACACTTTATTCATGGTGCTTTTCGTAAGATGCTTGCTAAGTATGATGTCAACCATAGAATTGCATCACCTTACCATCCACAGTCTAGTGGTCAAGTTGAACTTAGCAATAGAGAAATAAAATTAATTTTGCAAAAGACTGTCAATAGGTGCAGGAAGAATTGGTCTAAGAAATTAGATGATGCAATTTGGGCTTATAGAACAACATATAAAAATCCTATGGGTATGTCTCCTTATAAAATGGTTTATGGAAAAGCTTGCCATTTGCCTCTTGAGTTAGAATATAAAGCATATTGGGCAGTTAAAGAACTTAATTATGATTTCAAACTTGCTGGTGAATACAGGTTATTTGATATAAGCTCATTAGATGAGTGGAGAACCCAAGCTTATGAAAATGCAAATCTATTCAAAGAAAAAGTTATAAGATGGCATGACAAAAGAATTCAAAAACGTGAATTTAAAGTCAGAGAATATGTTCTTTTGTACAACTCGCGTTTTATATTCTTTGCAGGGAAGCTCCTCTCAAAATGGGAAGGCCCATACGTCATCGAGGAGGTTTACCGGTCTAGAGACATCAAATTAAATAATTCCGAAGGTACTAACCCGAAGGTTGTCAATGGGCAACGAATAAAGCATTATATCTCAGGTGCGCCCATTAACGTTGAAAGTAATTTTATCAAAACTTTGACACCGGAAGAACACATAAAAGAGTCCTTCCGGAACACCCCAGAATCGTCAGAATAAAGAGGTACGTAGTACGGTAAGTAAACAGACTCTGAAAAATCTGCAAAAATATATTTTGTCAGTTTTGGAATATTTTAAAATTTTAGAAATAAAGAAACTTCCAGGAAGTGTCCTCTGGTGGGCACAATACACAAGCCTGGAGCGCCTAGGTGGGTTGTGCCCACCTGGGACACCTCCCGTACTAGTTCTTCTTCCGTATGCTTGTCCAGCAAAATAAAAATTCTATGTATATTTCCTAAAGATGTTAACCACCGTATCGAGGAGAAAATCCTCTGTTCTCTTTCCTTGTTGTTTCCGGTCAGATTTATCAAGTTAAGCATCATGTCTTCCTGCTCCTCCAACCACATGGAAGAAGATGCTCGGCTGATGAGGATCGAGACGAAGAGGGAGGAGCATACGGACACCACCAAAAGAGAACTAAGTATCGGGTATGGGCATTCCCCTTGGCTTCCGCCAAGCTTGGGGGAGGTGCCCCGGTATCGTATCACCCCACTATCTTTTACTTTTACTTATCTTAGTTCAATCCTTTGCTTTAAAGGAAATAAAGTTTGGTTCGATCCTTGCTTGCTTGAAATTTTGCTTAGTAATCTATCATTGTAATCATGTGCAAGTTATATAATAAAGCTAGTTTGAGTTTTTACTTTCTTTGCTTTCATGTTGCAAATAAAGTAAAGAAAAAGAGAAAGAAGCAAATAAAAGAAAGGAAATAAATCAATAAGATCATATACTAATCCTATGGTGGGTGATAGCACCACATAAGGAAAAGTATAAGTAAGAAATTTTTTATTAGAGATTGACAAACATAGCATTGGTCAGTGATGCAACTCATGAAAGAATTAATAAGGGAAGGGAAGATTCACATATAAATATACACTCCCCTCATCAAAATATTATATGCCAAAATTGTTGACATTGGACAAGGAAGACAAGGTAATGGTTTGTGTATGTTTATATTCACATAGGAGTCATATTGTCATAGATCCTTTAACATGTGATGCTTGCCCCTATCTTTGCTAGCCAAAAATTCCGCACTAAGTAGAGATACTACTTGTGCATCCAAAAACCCTTAAACCCAAAACTTTTTTTCAAGTGTCCACCATACCTACCTAGGGATTGAACAAGATCCCTCAAGTAAGTTGTCATCGGTGCAAAAAGGCAATAAAAATTGCTTCTAAATATGTGAGTCATTTAGTGTAAGAGAAAATTGAGCGTTGTACGAACTTAGATGAAAAATAATAAAAGCAACAGACTGCATAATAAAGGTTGTCATATAAAGGGGCAATACAACATGACGTTCTCTTGCACTAAGGGATTGATCATGCAAACAAATAAGCGCATGGCAACCTCTGCTTGCCTTTGCGAAGGGCCTATCTTTTACTTTTATATATTTACTTTTATGCAAAGAGTCAAAGTTTTACTTCTATTCCTTATTATTTTATCTTTTGGCAAGCATCATGTGGTGAGGAAAGATCTAGGCACATATGTCCAGTTGAATATAGATAGCATGAGTTATTATTGTTGACATCACCCTTGAGGTTAGTATGTTGGGAGGCGAAACTATAAGCCCCTATCTTTCTTTGTGTCCGGTTGAAATGTTTTGCTCATGGGTACAAGGTGAGTGTTAGCAATCATAAAAGACTATACGATGGTTGAGTATGTGGACTTGCTTGAGAGCTTCGATACTGACCCTTCCTGAAAAAATGACGAATTGTAGTTGCAAAATTGACTGAGAACATAGTTTGTTAGTTTCTAATAGAGTTTTTGCTTTATACTTCGATTGTGTGGTGAACTGTTACTTATTCATGGGAAGTATATGATTCAAGTTCATTGATAAAATTATTATATTAAATTTTGTTGTTGTTATAATAATCAACATGATGCTTCTATGTCTGTATTTTTTTTTTTATCGACACCTCTCTCTCAAAGCATGTCGACATGTTTTTCGATTTCGGTTTTCGTTTGAGGACAAGCGAGGTCTAAGCTTGGGGGAGTTGATACGTCCATTTTGCATCGTGTTTTCTTACTGTTATTTATAATGTTTTTATCCATAATAATGCTTTTTGGAGTAATTCTATTGCCTTTTCTCTCATAATTTGCAAGGTACACACCAAGAGGGAGAATTCCGGCAGCTGGAAATCTGGACCTGAAAAAGCTACGTCAGGCCACCTATTCTGCACATCTCCAAATGAGCTGAAGCTTGACGAGGATTTTTTTATGGAATATTTAAGAAATATTGGAGCCAATAACTACTAGAGGAGGGCCACCAGGTGGGCACAACCCACCTTGGCGCGCCAGGCCACCCTGGCGCGCCCTGGTGGGTTGTGGCCTCCTCGGCCCACCTCCGGTGCCCATCTTTTGGTATATAAGTCATTTTGACCTAGAAAAAATATGAGGGAGGCTTTCGGGACGAAGCGCCGCCGTCTCGAGGCGGAACTTGGGCAGGAGCACTTTTGCCCTCCGGCGGAGCGATTCTGCCGGGGGAACTTCCCTCCCGGAGGGGGAAATCATCATCATCATCATCACCAACAACTCTCCCATCTTGGGGAGGACAATCTCCATCAACATCTTCACCAGCACCATCTCATCTCAAACCCTAGTTCATCTCTTGTATTCAATCTTGTTACCGGAATTATAGATTGTTGATAGGGGGTGACTAGTAGTGTTGATTACATCTAGTAGTTGATTATTCTATGGTTTATTTGGTGGAAGGTTATATGTTTAGATCTATCGTGGTGGGCGCACGGCAGATGCCAAGGGATGTCTAAAGATAGGAGGAGGCTCGAGGGCACTGGTGGGCTCCAGAGGCGAGGTCGGCATGAGGGAGCGCGGGAGGCAAGACATACCCAGGTTCGGGGCTCTCCGGAGAGATAACACCCCTAGTCCTGCAGAGTGTGGTTTATATGTAATAGTATAGAGTTGCTCCTCAAGCTGTATAGAGGAAGAAGGAGGTCAGGCCAAAGCTTCGGCAGCTCCCTCTCCTCAGGTATTGCTTGCTAGATGTGAGCGAGGGTGGACGTGTGAGTGTGTTGCATTCTGCCCGTATGCATGAGGGCTCCTAGGGGGTTTTATAGGTCAACCCCCTAGGGGTACAAGGGTAATGTTACAAGGCCGTAGGGCCGGGTTGTTAGTGTCCAGGAACCCGGTGCTGGGACCCCCCGGGTACCAGGCCTCGCCGGGTTTGCCGGGCGCGGGCCCATGCGCCTAGGGGGCACTGTGCGCTGTCTTGTCGATCGTCAGGGTGTGACCGAGTCAAGTTGGCTACAGTGGCGCTCCGTCAGGTTGACGTTTGCTGGTGTCATGGGTGACGTTGGGCGCACTGTTGCCATGCCAGCCCTGGTCAGCTGGTAGGTGGGGGGCACTGTTGCCTCGTCCGACTGACCAGAGGCATGGGTGGGGCACAGTGGCTTTGGTCATCAGTTGGTGGAGACTCGTCCCATCGTACGGCTGGGATGGGACGGCCGCTGACCCTTGGCCGGGTTTGGAGAACATGCCAAGGGTGGTGCTGGCTTGTTGGGGAAGTCTTGAGCTTGGTTGTTGGAGCCGAGTTGAGGAGTCTGGCTGGGTTGGAGAGCTTGGCCGGGTCGAGCGACCCGACCAAGTGCGAGCCGGATCGAGGGGCGATGCTGGCCTCGTCATTTTTGAAAAGGATCCGGGTTCCGTTGCCTGCCTGGGGTTCATCCCCCTGACAGTAGTCCCCGAAGCTGTGAAGGTCCGCCGTCTTCGGATGGGAGGGCCTTTGCATTCCCCCTTCCAGAGGTGGATTTGGTGACCGCCGGGTCCGGCAGCACCCACTGTGTGCCGGCTTCTGGAAGCCGGATCGCGGAATCCCGCCCGTGGCGGGAAACCGAGGAGTTCGACGAATCTTGGGCAACTTTTGGGCTTCGCGCGGCCGCCATGTGGCGCCTGGGAGCCGGAGGGGCCTGATAGGTCACGCGCGTGACGGGACGGGGCGACGGCCTAGGGCCCGTCGCCGCGCACCCTCGGCCCACGCGCGCAGATTTATTGCGGCGTCCGCGGGTCGGTTGCCATTCTCCAGGCAGTTACTGCGTGCGTACGTGCGCACTTATTGCGGGGAAGTGGGAGGGGCAAGCACAAACGATCCCACTTCCCCATGTTTTGAATCATGGCCTATAAATTTGGGGCGAAGGGAACGGCAGAGATCATTCACGCTCGCACTCCCCTGCCTCTTCATCCTCCCTCTACTTCCGACGACCGCCGCTAGCTGCGACGCCCGCTGTCTTGAGCAGAGCTCTCTTTCCATCTTCTTCCTTATCTCCTCCTTCTTTCTTCCGCGCTCGGGTCGATGGCACTACCGTCAGGATCGTGGATGGGTTCGACCGTCACCCTTGACGACATCGCCTACCTCCGCGACACCAGGCGCCTGCTGAGGCGGAGGAGGTCGAGGGGCGCCTCCCGCAGGGTGAGCGGGAGCCGCGGCCTGAGGGCTCAGAGCGGGTGGTCTTCCTGCCGCACTTCAAGCGCGGGTTTGGGCTTCCTGCGAGCGGCTTCTTCCGTGACTTTCTGGAGTTCTTCAGGCTCTAGCCCCACCATCTCGGCGTCGGCGCCATCATGCAGCTGTCTGGCTTCGTCACCCTCTGCGAGAGGTACCTGGGGGTCGAGCCTTTGATCGACCTATGGGTGCGCTTCTTCTCCCTGAAGCAATAGGGGCCGAGGGTCGGGGAGATGTCCGAGTGCGGGGCGGCCGTCATCACCAAGCGGTCGGGCGCCGACTACCCGAGGATGCCACTGGAGGATTCTGCCAAGAAATGGCATAATTCCATCTTCTGCGTCCGCAACCTCGGCGAGGACCACATCAATCTTCCTCCGTTCATCAACTCGCCGCCGTGGGGGAAGCAGAACTGGGGGTACTACCCCAAGCACCCATCGCAGGAGGTGCTCAACCTGCCCGAGCGGGTGTCGGTGATTAAGGAGAGGGTGAAGCTCACCGGCACCGACCTCATCACCGCCTTCATCGTCCGGCGGGTGCTGCCACTGCAGCAGCGCAGCCACCTCATCGGTCAGATGACTGGCCTCCAGGACCCCAACCGCATGGCGAACACGCGCCTGGCGGTGGACCAGGTCGCGTGCCGGGTCAACGACATCTCCAAGGCCAACTTGGGGGTTGACTGGGAGTTCGGGGAGGCCCCGTACAGCCATGTGAACCCGGCACCGTTGGTGAGTCCCTGGTCTTCGTACTTCGCTGCTGCTTATCTTCTTGTTCGCCTCGACACGACGCGAGAGGTGCTTCTGAACGCCATCCGGCATCCTTACGACCGGGCGCTGGCGCAGGTAGTGCGGGGTGCCTCGGAGGAGCCCGAGGCCCATGGCGTAGGGGAGGCGGCGGCCGCCGACTCGGGCACAGGGCACCGAGCAGGTGAGTCTTGTTTTTATTTCTTGAGTCGTCGGCTGTGGGACGGCTTTGAGGATGCTGACGCGAGCCGCTGATGTAGCAAAGCCGGGTGGAGGAGGCGGCGGTGCGGCCGGAGCCGGGTCGTCTCGGGGGGCGGCGACGGCAAGGCACCCGCATGGGAAGGACAGCGTCCCGCCGCGGGCCCCGACCTTGAAGCGGACGGCGGACCCGGCTGGATGTGCGAAGCCACCCGCCAAGAGGAGGCGTGGCGCTCCACAGGAGAGGGCGGCAAGGCCCGCCGTTCTGGTGGTGCCGGGGTAAGTGACCCTTTTTGTTCGACCCGAGTTGCTGAGCGCCTCCGCTCGGCTCGGCGTAATCATTTTTGTCTTGTGCTTCAGGTCGCCAATCTCGCTGGCGCTGGTGGCGGCGGACGCCGCGTCCGCTGATGGGGCCGCGTTCCGGAGGAGCTGATCCGGCACCATTGACTGGGACGAGGAGGAGGAGCAGGCAGACCCAGAACTTGCCTGGACCCGGCCGACGCCGAAGGCCTGGCCTGGTGGGACCGGAACTGGGCCGAGGAGGAACTGGAGGCGGCGTCGACCCAGGCCTGGGTCAGCGCCGCGACGGTGTGGGCGCGAGCCGGCGAAGAGCCGGCATGGCCGGAGATGCCGGCAGGGCTGATGGTGGCGGCGACGGTTTTCATACCATCGTCGGAGGGGGAGCACGGCCAAGGCGGCCGTGCGGACGTGATGGATCTCGACCGGGAGGTCGTGGTCATCGAGGATGGCACCCTGTCGCGGACCAACGCGGTCAAGCGGGCGGGGGCCGATGGAGGCGGCGGCGACGCCATCTTGGAGGAGGAGGCGCGGGCGGCGCCGGAGGGGGCGTCCCGAACACCGATGGTGGAGCCTCAAGCCGCTCCGCCCACCGAGCCGGCGTCGGTGCCGGAGAGGGTGCTAGAGGAGGCGCCGGCTTCAGGGGAGGCGGCCGGTGGAGAGCACGCCTGGTGCTCAGGCCCGGAGGACGCCGGGTTGCCGAGCCGCGGTCGTTGCAGAGCGGGACCAGCGAGGTCCCCTTCGGTCATCTGACCCAGGAGGAGGCGGCGACGGCCGCCGTGACCCGTCGCCTGCGAGGGCGGATGGACCGGATCCAAGCCTTCGCCCAGGGCGAGGTCGAGGCGACGCAGGAGCTGGAGCACGCCGTCTTCGTAAGTTTTCATCTGCGTTCTGCTTTTCTCTTTTCATTGTTTTTCTCCTTCGTGGGGGCGCGCCAGCGCACCCACTGGGTGTAGCCGCCGAGGTTCGGACCAACTGCGTAGCAGTTGGGTCAAATCTTATCTTTGCTGGCTCGCGTTGATCGTTTCCTTCTGCAGCAACTGGACTCCTACCGGGTCAGCGTCTTCAACCGGCTCCTTGAGACGCACCGGCGTCTCAAGGAGAGGCTCACCGCCAAGGAGGAGGAGCTCCGCGTCGCGGCATGTATTTCTCTTTCATGCTCTTTTCTAGTGGGGGCGCGATAGCGCACCCACTGGGTGTAGCCCCCGAGATTCGGGCCAACTGCGTAGCAGTTGGGTCGAATCTTAAAATAGTACTTTGTTGCTGAGTTCTTCTTCTGCAATCGAGGTGCTGTCTTGGAAGACCCGGCTGATTTGGGCTGGTTTTCACTATGACCGGCTTGTTGCAGACGTCGGCCGGCTCGGGGCCGAGGTGGAGAAGGTGAAGGCGACGGGAGCCCGTCAGGCGCTTGACAAAGCCAGCCGGCTGGGGCAGCAGCTGGCGGGTGACAAGAGCATCCTCGAGGCCAAGGTGGAGTGTCTCAAGGCGGAGGCCGCCAAGGTCGTGGAGGTGCAGCAGACCCTTGCCGAGGGGGACCAGCAGCGCGGCAAGCTGGCTGACAACAAGGGGAAATTCCAGGCCGAGGTGGAGCGCCTGAAGGCGCTGGTGGCCACGGCGGAGGAGACCCGGCAGGGGGAGACCCGGTGCCGCGAGGAGGCCGTGAAGGTGGCCGAGGACAAGGACGCCGAGCTGAAGGCGGCCCTTGCCAAGGTTGCTGACCTGGAGAAGGCGCTAGAGGAGCCTGACCGCACTATTGCCCGGGAGCGGCGCGGTACGTTGCTCGAAGCGCAGCACCTGGAAGAGTCCTTCTCCAGTAAGTGATTTCCTTTGGTTTTGTTGTTGCCGGGTTGGGACCCCGGGTTTCCTCCCTTAGTGACTTTCTTCTGACTTGCTTCTCTTCTTGGCAGGGGCCTTTCCGGAGACGCACCAGCTGGCGGAGGAGGCGGTCCGCTTCCAGCTCGACCCGCAAGGGATCGTCGGCTCTGGGACTGACCCGCGGGTCACCTGGACCTTCCCGGAGATCGTTGCCGCTGCCGAGGCCCGTCTGCGAGTCTTGATCGAGCAGATGAGCCGGCTCTCTAAGGCCGGCGCGGCGATGACGGCGGCCCTCTGGCCGGGTGTCGTCGCGCCGACCAGCTTTAGGCGGCTGGCGCGGTGGTTGGAGTTGGGCCCGGACCGCCCTCACGAGTGGCGGTGAAAGCACAAGTGCTCCCTAGGTGGTTTTGGTAATTAATGTCAACATATGTCTTGTTGGACTAACACTTTTATCTAGTATACTTCAGATAAGTTCAACAATGGAGTGGCATGGACTAAAGGATGTGGGAACCCCTTCAAGATGCTAAGGACAAAGGATTGGCTCAAGCTTCAAGCTCAAGACTCTTCGTTTTACATTTTAGTGGTCCAAGATCACATTGAGTCTATAGGAAAAGCCAATACTATCAAGAAGGGATGAGGTGTTGCTTAATGAGCCTTTTGCTTCATGTGCTTAGTGATATGCTCCAAAACCCTCCACTACTTTATCACATCCACATATGACATAAACCTAAAGTCAAACTCGGCCCTACCGATTCTTTCTATCCGGCACCACCGAGTTTAGATGTCATAGCCACTGCCACAAACCCTAAGCAAATCGGCTTCACCGATAGGGATATCGGTCTCACCGAGATGGGATTGAAATCTCTCTGTGTATGTCCATTACCAAAATCGGTCTCACCGAGTTTGTGCAATCGGTAACATCGAGATTACAATGTAAACTCTCTGTTTCCCTTTTGTAACTTTTCGGTCTCACCAAAAGAGCAAATCGGTCCCACCGAGTTTACCTGACCAACTCTCTAGTTAGCTAATTACCAAATTCGGTCTCACCGAGTTTTTGTAATCGGTCTCACCGAGATTACGTTACGCCCTAACCCTAACCAAATCGGTCCTACCGAGATGCATGTCACTCCCACCGAAAACCCTAACGGTCACTAGGTTTACTAAATTGGTCTGACCGAGTTTTATGACTCGGTCCCACCGAGTTTGGTAAATTGTGTGTAACAGTTAGATTTTGTGTGGAGGCTATATATACCCCTCCACCTCCTCTTCATTCGGAGAGAGAGCCATTAGAACAAGCCTACACTTCCAGCATCCTATTTCTGAGAGAGAACTACCTACTCATGTGTTGAAGCCAAGATATTCCATTCCAACCATATGAATCTTGATCTCTAGCCTTCCCCAAGTTGCTTTCCACTCAAATCTTCTTTCCACCAAAATCCATATCCTGTGAGAGAGAGTTGAGTGTTGGGGAGACTATCATTTGAAGCACAAGAGCAAGGAGTTCATCATCAACACACCATTTGTTACTTCTTGGAGAGTGGTGTCTCCTAGATTGGCTAGGTGTCACTTGGGAGCCTCCGACAAGATTGTGGAGTTGAACCAAGGAGTTTGTAAGGGCAAGGAGATCGCCTACTTCGTGAAGATCTACCGCTAGTAAGGCAAGTCCTTCGTGGGCGACGGCCATGGTGGGATAGACAAGGTTGCTTCTTTGTGGACCCTTCGTGGGTGGAGCCCTCTGTGGACTCGCGCAACTGTTACCCTACGTGGGTTGAAGTCTCCACCAACGTGGATGTACGATAGCACCACCTATCGGAACCATGACAAAAACATCCGTGTCTCCAATTGCGTTTGAATCCTCCAAACCCTTCCCTTTACATTCTTGCAAGTTGCATGCTTTATTTTCCGCTGCCTATATACTCTTCGCATGCTTGCTTGTTATGGAATGATAATGTTAAACTTGTGCCTAAACTCCACTTAAACCTAAAAGAAGTTAAAAACTGCAGCTTTGGTACTTAGTGTCTAATCACCCCCCCTCTAGACACCTCTTCTCAAGATCCTACAAGTGGTATCAGAGCTTTGGTCTCCATTGCCTTGGTTTAATCACCATTGGAGGAAGATGGATGAGTCTACTTTGGGGAGTCTTAGACATAGAGTGCCTATTCTTGATGGAGAGTATTTTCATGAGTGGAAAAATGAGATGCTTGTGATTTTCAATCAATATCAATTGAACAAGTACATTGCTAGCCCTTGTGCACCTCATGTTGATCCTATGCATCCTACCCTTGATGAATCTATTGACATGACTAGAAATCTTAGAACTGTTAATCTTATCACTAGAGGCTTGCCTAGAAACTTGGTTAGAATCTTTCCTACTTTTGAGTGTGCCTACACTATATGGAAGTTTCTTGAGGAATGCTTTCCAAATTATTCCTTGAAAAATCTAGATGAGATTCTCTATAAGTCTATTGCCTTGAGTAAGATGAATACTAGTGATCCTATGTTTGGTGATCGTCTATTTGAACTCACCGACCTTATGTGTGCCAAAGGAGATGTTGGAATTATTGGTGATATTATTTCCGAAGCTATAAGAATTCATAAGCAAGATCTTTGTCAAACTCACTCTAATGAATTACCCTCTCTAGGACTTGATCCACCACATGACGATGTTGAACATGGATACTATGATGAGGACGATGATAGTGATTTCGATCTTGATGATGCAATGAGACATTTTGGACTTATGGCAAATCTTCGGGGATATGTGTCAGGAGGAAAGGAATGGGTTCTTGACAGTGGATGTACCGATCACATGATAAAGACATGTTTCGTGAGATTGCTGAAAATGATAGTCCTCGAAAGTATGTCACTTTCGGTGACAACTCAAAGTGTAAGGTGGTTGGCCTCGGTAAGGTGGCCATCTCACATGATAGCTCCATTCAAAATGTCATGCTCGTTGAGCCTCTTGGCTACAACTTACTTTCAGTATCTAGACTTGCTGATTTCGGTTTAAATGTCCTATTTACTGAAGTAGATTGTCAAGTGTTTCGTCGAGACAATTATAAAATGGTATTTACCGGTATACGTAGAGGTGATCTTTACATTGTTGATTTCTCTAAAAAGGCGCAACCTAAAACTTGCGTCATTGCTAAATCCTCAAAAGGTTGGTTATGGCATAGACGACTAGGTCACGTTAGCATGAGAAACCTTGACAAGCTTATTAAAGGAAATCATATCCTTGGAGTTAACGATGTCATATTTGATAAGGATAGACTATGCGAGTGCTTGTCAAGGGTAAACGGGTTGGAGGAAGGCATCCCGTGAAGAACATCATGACCACAAGGAGGCCACTCGAGCTACTTCATATGGATCTCTTTGGTCCCAACGCCTACAAAAGTCTCGGTGGAAATTCTTTTGGTCTAGTTATAGTTGATGATTTTTCAAGATTTACGTGGGTGTTCTTTCTAGATGATAAATTGCAGGTCCAAAAGATCTTCAAAAACTTTGCTAGGAAGGCCCAAAACCAATTTGAAGTGAAGATCAAGAAGGTTCGTAGCGACAACGGAACGGAGTTCAAGAACGCAAATGTGGACACCTTTCTTGACGAAGAAGGGATTTCACACGAGTTCTCGGCTACGTACACACCTAAACAAAATGGAGTTTTTGAGAGGAAGAACCGGACGCTTATCAAAATGGCGAGAACGATGCTTGATGAGTACAAGACATCGAAGAACTTTTGGGCAGAAGCGGTTGAGACAGCTTGTCATGCAACAAATCGCTTGTATCTTCACAAGCTTCTCGGCAAGACGGCATACGAGCTCCTCACCGGTAACAAACCCCAAGTTGGATACTTTCGAGTATTCGGCTCAAAGTTCTACATTCTTGATAAGCATCGTTGTTCAAAATTTTCTCCTAAGTCTCATGAAGGTTTCCTACTAGGTTATGGCTCAAACTCTCACACTTACCGTGTCTACAACAATTTCACCCGAAAGGTTGAAGAGACGGTAGATGTGAAGTTTGATGAATCTAACGGCTCACAAGTAGAGCAATTGCCAATTGATGTAGGAGACAAAGACCCTTCGGAAGCAATCCAAGACTTGTCTATTGGCAAGGTCCGTCCAACGGAGGTGAAGGAGAGTACCTCGTCTATCCAAGTGGAAGCCTCTACTTCACGACAAGGTGAACCAAGAGTTGAAACGGGAGCATCCACAAGTGGAACACACCAAGATGAAGAAAACGAGGAAGAACATCATGAACGTCAACAACCTCCTTCTCCACCTCGACAAGAAAACGACAACGCCAACAATGAAGATGATCAAGAATAAGAAGAACAAGATGAAGAAGATGTTCAACCGAGACCCAAGCAAAAGCTTTCACGAGTTCGAGCAAGAATTGCCAAAGACCATCCCGTCGAGCAAATATACAATGATATTCAAACCGGGAGAATCACTCGCTCTAAAACTCGTTTAGCTAACTTTTGTGAAAACTATTCTTTCATATCTAGCATTGAACCTATGAAGGTCAAAGAAGCATTGGAAGATCCGGATTGGATAAATGCTATGCATGAAGAGCTACACAACTTTGAGAGAAACCAAGTTTGGATATTGGTTGAGAAGCCCGACAACAACCACAACATCATCGGTACCAAATGGGTGTTTCGCAACAAGCAAGATGAAGATGGACAAGTAGTTCGCAACAAATCACGTCTCGTCGCCCAAGACTACACACAAGTCGAAGGTATGGACTATGGTGAGACATATGCTCCCGTTGCTAGACTTGAGTCCATTCGCATCTTACTTGCCTATGCTAATCACCATAACATCACCTTGTACCAAATGGACATTAAAAGTGCTTTTCTAAATGGTGAAATAGAGGAGGAAGTTTATGTTAAACAACCTCCCGGCTTTGTCAATCCTAAGAAACCAAATAATGTTTACAAACTTTACAAAGCTCTTTATGGTCTTAAACAAGCTCCTAGAGCTTGGTATAAATGCTTGATCAAGTTTCTTATTGAAAAAGGCTTCGAAATTGGGAAGATTGATTCCACACTTTTTACCAAAAGGGTTAATGGAGAATTATTTGTATGCCAAATTTATGTTGATGATATCATATTTGGATCAACTAACCCTCATTTTAGTGAAAAGTTTGGAAAACTAATGTCGGAGAAGTTTGAGATGTCAATGATGAGTGAACTCAAATTCTTTCTTGGGTTGCAAATCAAGCAAACTAAGGAAGGAACTTTTGTCTCTCAAACAAAGTACACTAAGGACTTATTCAAGAAGTTCAATATGCAAGAATGCAAAGGTATGCCTACACCCTTGCCTACTAGTGGACACCTTGATTTGACCAAAGATGGTAAACCGGTTGATCAAAAGGTTTATCGCTCTATGATTGGATCATTGTTATACCTATGTGCTTCACGTCCCGATATTATGCTAAGTGTGTGCATGTGTGCAAGATATCAAGCTGCTCCTAAAGAATGTCATCTTAAGGCCGTGAAAAGGATAGTGAGATACTTAATTCATACAACAAATTTTGGCATTTGGTATCCGAAGAGGGCCTCTTTCGATCTAGTTGGCTATTCTGACTCGGACTATGCCGGAGACAAGATTGATAGAAAGTCCACTTCGGGTACTTGTCAATTTCGTGGTAGATCTCTTGTGTCTTGGTCCTCCAAGAAACAAAACTCCGTATCCTTATCTACCGCCGAAGCGGAGTACATTGCCGCTGCTTCATGTTGTGCTCAATTACTTTGGATGACCCAAACTCTTAAAGATTATGGGATATATGTGAAACATGTTCCATTGCTTTGTGACAATGAAAGTGCTATCAAAATTGGTCATAATCCCGTACAACATTATCGGACTAAGCATATTGAAGTTCGTCGTCATTTCATTTGAGATCATGTTGCTAAGGGTGACATTAATCTTAAGCATGTTCGCACCGAAAAGAAATTAGCGGATATATTTACTAAACCTCTTGATGAGAAAGTGTTTTGCAGGTTGAGAGGAGAATTGAACATCATAGATGCTTCAAACTTGGAGTAGAAACTCCATTGGATACATGCAAGACATGAGCTTATGACAAATCCATGATATCTCTCTTTAAATGAATATATTATATCTTGGATATATTTGCATCTTGCATGTCATCTAACCCATGTAGGTACTTGGTTGAATCAAATTCCATGAGATTGTAATCTACCCACATCTTGAGCAATCTCTACATCACCAAGTCTCAACCCCATGGAGGATGAATACAAGGAAGCACAGAATCATTCTAACATATCCTTTTGACAAACTCTATGATTAAGCTTGATGATTGTCATTTTGGATACACAAGTGCTCTTCCTTGCAAAAACTAACCCATGTAGGTAGATGGTCTCAAATTCCAAGTGGTGCTCCCAACTCTTGATGAGCTACATCAACCTTGAGCAACCCACACAAGTTCAACTACATGGACAACACCACCAACCAAGGTATGTTATTCCATCTTTGAGAAGCTTTACTCCGAGTCATGAGCTAAAGCAACTCGACAAGATGTGAATACATCAAGATGCTTAAACGAAAAATGGTAACCCCATTTTGAGCTTAAACGATGAGTATGACCCATGATCAAGTGATCTCACTTGACTCCTAAGTCAATATACTCTAACATAGGTGACTTTGTCACCGACCATCTCTAGATGAAGTTCTCTCGTGTTCTTATTTGTGTTTTTGCATTTGTCTCATGCATATTTGTTTCCCCTTTCAAAAAAAACTTCATCTAGATATCATTCTTTTCTTTCTATTTGCTCTGCATTTTCAGCATCCAATTCATTGCAAATCATTTCGTTAATTCCTTGCAAATCTTTGTGAGACCTTTCAAGTCTAGTGAGCTGAGGTGACAAATGTTTTCTCTGTGATGAACTCGGTTTCACCGATTTATTGTTTTCAGTCCAACCGAATCTTTTCGGTACAACCGAAGCATACCACTCGGTGCCACCGATTTCCTAACAGGAAAAACAATCTGCCACTTATTCTGTGTTTCTTTTAAATGCAGCTCCACTCAATTAATCTTGTCCTCTGTAAGCATCACAAAATTTATCCAGTGCTTTGTGTTGTGACTCAAGGACCAAACCCATACACAACAAATTCCAGAAGACCCTTCTTGGAAATTGATGTCAAAGGGGGAGAGAGAGATCACATCAAAGCTTATCACTTAGAGAGATCACATCAGAGAGAGTATTAAGAGGGAGAAAGAGATCTCCAGGGGGAGAGAATACTCAAGTAGAAAGTATTTCTCAAGGATCCCAGATGCTTAGTGTTCAAGAGGAGAGATGCCACATGTCTTTTTGGGGGAAAGACATGTTCTTGTGTGCTTATTTGCTTTAAGCTCTGTTCATTTATATCTTTCAGCTCTGATTTTCTGTTCCCTATCTTCTCCCGATATCCCATGCTAGACTCAGGGGGAGCAAGACATCTAAGGGAAAGAAATCATTCAAATTCATTGCAGATCTTTACTCTTGGGGACATGTCTAATCCAATGTGGTACTCAGTACTCACTCTCTACATGTCATCCCAGTCTTGGTATTCTTGTGGTTTCTTCTGTTTGCTTTGGCTAGTAGATGTACCTGTGTTATCTAACCTTGTTTGTGCAGGTTCGTTTCACCCTAAGCCAACTCAAGACTACAAGATAAGTATATGCATCACACTCATGTGTATGAGGAATTCTTGCTGATGTACATACTATTTTGCAAGAAGGACTCATGAGCATGAAGGTATTTTCTTTAATATTCCTTGCTCTGATGCATATGGCCAAGATACATGTAACACATTGCCTACTCTATCATGGTTTTGCTCTCACATGCTTCTATATTCCATATTCACATGATTGCATACATGTAGGGGGAGCCTATGCTTGTTACTTGTCTTTCCGAAGCTTTACTTGCTATTCTTTATATCTTTATCTAAAGCTTTGATGTATGTTGCCATCAATTACCAAAAAGGGGGAGATTGAAAGCACAAGTGCTCCCTAGGTGGTTTTGGTAATTAATGTCAACATATCTCTTGTTGGACTAACACTTTTATCTAGTATACTTCAGATAAGTTCAACAATTGAGTGGCATGGACTAAAGGATGTGGGAACCCCTTCAAGATGCTAAAGACAAAGGATTGGCTCAAGCTTCAAGCTCAAGACTCTTCATTTTACATTTTAGTGGTCCAAGATCACATTGAGTCTATAGGAAAATCCAATACTATCAAGAAGGGATGAGGTGTTGCTTAATGAGCCTTTTGCTTCATGTGCTTAGTGATATGCTCCAAAACCCTCCACTACTTTCTCACATCCACATATGACCTAAACCTAAAGTCAAACTCGGCCCTACCGATTCTTTCTATCCGGCGCCACCGAGTTCAGATGTCATAGCCACTGCCACAAACCCTAAGCAAATCGGTTTCACCGATAGGGATCTCGGTCTCACCGAGATGGGATTGTAATCTCTCTGTGTATGTCCATTACCAAAATCGGTCTCACCGAGTTTGTGCAATCGGTACCACCGAGATTACAATGTAAACTCTCTGTTTCCCTTTTGTAACTTTTTGGTCTCACCGAAAGAGCAAATCGGTCCCACCGAGTTTACCTGACCAACTCTCTGGTTAGCTAATTACCAAATTCGGTCTCACCGAGTTTGTGTAATCGGTCTCACCGAGATTACGTTATGCCCTAACCCTAACCAAATCGGTCCTACCGAGATGCATGTTAGTCCCACCGGAAACCCTAACGGTCACTAGGTTTACTAAATCGGTCTAACCGAGTTTTATGATTCGGTCCCACCAAGTTTGGTAAATTGCGTGTAACAGTTAGATTTTGTGTGGAGGCTATATATACCCCTCCACCTCCTCTTCATTCGGAGAGAGAGCCATCGAACAAGCCTACACTTCCAAAGATCCTATTTCGAGAGAGAACTACCTACTCATGTGTTGAGGCCAAGATATTCCATTCCAACCATATGAGTCTTGATCTCTAGCCTTCCCCAAGTTGCTTTCCACTCAAATCTTCTTTCCACCAAAATCCATATCCTGTGAGAGAGAGTTGAGTGTTGGGGAGACTATCATTTGAAGCACAAGAGCAAGGAGTTCATCATCAACACACCATTTGTTACTTCTTGAGAGTGGTGTCTCCTAGATTGGCTAGGTGTCACTTGGGAGCCTCCGACAAGATTGTGGATTTGAACCAAGGAGTTTGTAAGGGCAAGGAGATCGCCTACTTCGTGAAGATCTACCACTAGTGAGGCAAGTCCTTCGTGGGCGACGGCCATGGTGGGATAGACAAGGTTGCTTCTTCGTGGACCCTTCGTGGGTGGAGCCCTCCGTGGACTCGCGCAACCGTTACCCTACGTGGGTTGAAGTCTCCACCAACGTGGATGTATGATAGCACCACCTATCGGAACCACGACAAAAACATCCGTGTCTCCAATTGCGTTTGAATCCTCCAAACCCTTCCCTTTACATTCTTGCAAGTTGCATGCTTTATTTTCCGCTGCCTATATACTCTTTGCATGCTTGCTTGTTATGGAATGAGAATGTTAAACTTGTGCCTAAACTCCACTTAAACCTAAAAGAAGTTAAAAACTGCAACTTTGGTACTTAGTGTCTAATCACCCCCCTCTAGACACCTCTTCTCAAGATCCTACAGGCGGGTTTCCGCCGCTCGTTCCAGCGTTGAGATGGCGCTCCGGTTCGCGGTGTCGTGGCATCCGGACTTGGCGTTGGATGCACTGATGGGCCAGCGAGCCGGTTACAGGCGGAGGCCGGACGGATCGCCGCTCGGGCCAGCTACATCGCCGAGTTCGCCTTCCATGACGAGTTCCAGCCGGAGCGGGCGAAGGATGGCGGAGTCGTGTCCGTCGACGACTATGGCCTGCTTCTGGATGACCCGGAGGGCAGCTCTGAGGAGACGGACTTCTACCGCGATGCTGACACCGGGGAGGAGGACACCGACACCTCAGCGGACCCGGGGGCTGCGCGCTCTGGCGGAGGCGATGCCTGATTTTTAACTTAGCAAAAGTTTCTGTTAGGTAGCAGGTTCACCCACCCACTGGGGGTTGATTGGCTGTAATGAACTCTGGCCTTGGGCCTGCTTGAATTTATGATGTATGAGCTGCGTGAATGTTTGTGCCTTTGCTTTTCATTTCTTTGGAGCCATTTTCTTGCAACTTTCCCCGTTTGGGCTACCTCATGAGTCTTACGGCCGAGGCTTCGATCCGTGACAAGAGGTTCGGCCTTTGAGAGGGACGTGCAATAGTTAGGCTTTCAAAATGTTGAGCGCGAGCGAAACACCCACTGGGCCGGCTGGCGGCAATCCGGCGGGGCCGGGTTGGCGAGCAACCGGTTGTGCAGCAACTTAAAGCGGTGAGGCCGGGTCGAGTGATCCGGCGGTATGCAGAAACTTCGTGGATGCATGCACTTTTGCTTTTGGTCTTTAGAGCCGATTTCTTGCAACTCTCCCCTTTGGGCTCCCGCGAGTCTGACGGCCGAGGCTCTGGTCTGTGACAAGGGGTTCGGCCTTTGAGAGGAGCGTTCAATACTTAGTCTTTCAAAACGTTGAGCGCGAGCGAAACACCCACTAGGCCGACTGGCGGCAATCCGGCGGGGCCGGGTTTGCGAGCAACCGGTCGTGCGGCAACTTAAAGTGGTAGGGCCGGGTTGGGCGACCCGGCGGTTCTTGACTTAGTGTTCGTGGCGCACTGGTGCTTTTAGTCTCAAGTGCTTGCCAGCCGACAGCCGAAGCCGGATCTGCGGCTTAGGGCGAAGCGAGAGGCCGTGGCGATCCAACGCGTTTAAGAGCCGCTAAGAAAAACGACGGGTGGCCAAGCCAGCCAGCCCCCGAGCCCCTGGGTCGAGCGATTCGACCCGTTGGCCGAGTTTGGCTTAAAAGTGAAGTAGTGCATAAATGTAGGAGACACAAATAGCTTGGTCTCAAAAGGGGCAGCCCCCGAGCGTCGCTCGAGGATCCCATAGTTTCAGATGATTACAAAAGGCAGTGATACATACGTGCACACGGCTAACTGTAAAACGGGCGGAGGAGCTCTGCATTCCATGGCCGGGTTGTTTCTTCGCCGGCAGTTTCCCTCTTGTGCTTGTTCGTCTTGCGGGCGTCGATGAGGTAGTACGCGTTGAGGTCGCATAAGGCCTTGCTGACGATGAAGGGGCACTCCCATGGGGAGGACAACTTGTGTTGGCCGGTCTGCTCTTGGACGAGTCGGAGGACGAGGTCTCCCTCTTGGAAAGCTAGGGGCTTGATCTTCTTGATGTGGTAATGCCTCAGACCTTGCTGGTAGATGGCTGAGCGACTGAGCACTAGGAGAAGTGCTTCTTCGAGCAGGTCGACGCTGTCTTCGCGGGCTTCCTTTGCTTTGGCTTCCGTGTACATCGTGATGCGCGGCGAGTCAAACTCGATGTCGGTCGGGATGACGGCTTCTGCTCCGTAGACAAGGAAGAAAGGGGTGAACCCGGTTGACCTGTTTGGCGTGGTGCAGAGACTCTAGAGGACGGCCGACAACTCGTCAAGCCAACTGCCGGGTGAGCGGATGAGCGGCTCGATGAGTCGCGGTTTGATGCCGGACAGGATGAGGCCGTTAGCTCGCTCGACCTGGCCATTGGACTGCGGATATGAAATGGAAGCCAGGTCGAGGCAGATGCCAGAGACGGAGCAGTACTGCGCGAGCGCGCCCTTGGTGAAGTTGGTGCCGTTGTCCGTGATGATGCTCTTCGGCATGCCGTAGCGCACCGCGATGTCCTTGACGAATCGGACGGCCGTCAGCCCGTCCAGTTTCTTGATCGGCCTTGCTTCGATCCACTTGGTGAACTTGTCCACTGCCACCAGCAAATGCGTCATGCCGCCTCGAGCAGTCTTGAAGGGTCCCACCATGCCGAGTCCCCAGACCGCAAAGGGCCAGGCGATCGGGATGGTCCGGAGTGCCGACGTCGGCTGGTGGTTGCGCTTGCTGAAGCGTTCGCATCCTTCACACTTGAGGACGAGCGACTCTGCGTCTTCGAGGGCCTTGGGCCAGTAGAAACCATGGCGGAAAGCCTTGGCTACCAGGGACCACGAGGCGGCGTGGTACCCGCACTCGCCCTGGTGTATGTCGAGGAGGATCTCAGTGCCCTTGTCCTGCTCGACGCAGCGTTGGAACACGCCGGTGGAGCTACGCTTGACGAGCTCGTTGTTGATGATACTGTAGGCGGACGCCTGGCGCTGCACTTGCCGGGCTTCGGGCTCGTCCATGGGAAGGACCCCGTCTTCCAGGAAATCCGAGATGGGCAGGGCCCAGGATGGTGCCGCGACCCCGGCGAGGACAGCCATCATGACGGGTTTCAGGGTGGCAGCCCCCGAGCCGGGTTCAGCGGCCCCTGGGCCGGGTTGGGGTGTGGCCGGGTTGGCTGGAGTAGTCCCCGGGCCGGGTCGAGGCACGGCCGGGTCGGTTGGAGCAGTCCCCGGGCCGGGTCGAGGCGCGGCCGGGTCGGTTGGAGCAGTCCCCGGGCCGGGTCGAGGCGCGGCCGGGTCGGTTGGGACATGGATGGACTCGGAGTCCGGAGATGGCTTGATGGGCGGCTTGTGCAGATGCTCGAGGGAGACGCCGGACGGAATGGACTACCGGGACGAGGCGATCTTGGTGAGCGTGTCGGCCGCTTCATTCTCTGCGCGCAGGAAGTGGAGGAACTCACAGCCCGTGAAGAATCCGGATAGCTTGAAGCGGTAGCTTGCCATGTTGGAGTCGTCGGTGTCCCACTCGCCGGAGCTCTGCTGCACCACCAGGTCCGAGTCGCCGTAGCACAGGATGCGCCGGATGCCGGGTTCCTTGGCAAGCCAGAGGCCGTGCACAAGGGCTTCATACTCGGCGACGTTGTTGGAGGCGGCGAAGTGGATCTGGAGCGCGTACTTGAGCCGGTCGCCCTTGGGGGAGGATAGCACTGTCGGATTTCGGGTTCCAGCAAAATCCTTGAGGTTCAAACATTGGGGTGCGCACGAAGATTTCCCCTACCTAATCATGCCCTCAGACTCACTGTGATCTCAAAGCCTAGCTCGACGAACCCGCAACACAAGAGACACGAGATTTATACTGGTTCGGGCCACCGTTGTGGTGTAATACCCTACTCTAGTGTGGTGGGGTGATTGCCTCTTGGGCTGAGGATGAACAGTACAAGGGGAAGAACAACCTCCTGAGGAGAGGTGTTCTTGTGCTTGGTGGGTGTGAGGACGGAGTGGATCCAGTCCAAGATGAGTTTCCTCCTACTGTGGTGGCTAGTCCTATTTATAGAGGCATGGTCCTCTTCCCAAATATTGAGCGGGAAGGGATGCCACAACGGCCAATTCGAAGGGGGACATCTAGTACAAGCTATCATAACTAAAGGTGGTCTTCGCCTGCCAAAGGCTCAGGTGGTGACACCATCTTGGGCTCCACGGTGACCTCCGTCCTGCCGTCCTGCTGGTCTTGGTCTTGTTGCACCGATATGGGATCCTTTGCCCGACGCCTCAGTACTCCTCGCCTGCGCTTGCCTCCTTAGCACCAAAGAGGAAACAAGGACACTGTGCGCGCTGGTGCCCGCCTGGCGCCTGCCTGGCCTTGGTCGTCATGGCTTGCGTCATGGGAACCTCACGAGGTTCGCCTTGCCTTGATCTCTCCGCCCCTCGCGAGCCAGCTTGGTGAGGCCGCTCCCGAGGAGGTCTTGTGTCGTCCGCCTCATGAGGCTTGGCCCCTTGTGAGGCTCTTGAGTGTTTGCCGGTGAAGACGGGCCTTACTGGGCCGCCGGTGGCGCCACGCCATGGGCCACAGGCAGGCAAGTCTGGGGACCCCCATTCCCAGAACACCGACAGTAGCCCCCGGGCCCAAGGCGCGCTCGGACATGGCCTCGAGGTGAAGCCAAAGGGCAAGTGCGGAGCGCCACGGGCCCCAACAGCCTGCGGCCTTGGTTGACGCGTGGTGATTGATTGGACTTGGGCATCTCCGCTTCCTCACGCTGCCTCGACAACTGCCCGACTTGACGAGTCCCTCCTGCATGCAGAGAAGGGTTATCATTACCTGCGATCATGGGGATGGCCGGCCGGCCTTCTCCTGCTATAAATGAGGAGGGGGGCAGAGCCCCGGTCGCCCATCTCCTCCCATTCCGCTCGCTTCTCCTCTGTAGGACCTTGAAGTATGTCTTGAGGAGGGGGGTGATTAGACTACTTGACCAATAAAAACTTAACCTTTTCCCAATTTTATAGTTTGGCAGATTTTAGCTATTTTAGGACAAGTCAAGCAATCATCACACAGTTCAAGCAAGCATGGAAAGAGTATATAGGCAGCGGAAAATAAAGCATGCAACTTGCAGGAATGTAAAGGGAAGGGTTTGGAGGATTCAAACGCAATTGGAGACACGGATGTTTTTGTCGTGGTTCCGATAGGTGGTGCTATCGTACATCCACGTTGATGGAGACTTCAACCCATGAAGGGTAACGGCTGCGCGAGTCCACGGAGGGCTCCACCCACGAAGGGTCCACGAAGAAGCAACCTTGTCTATCCCACCATGGCCGTCGCCCATGAAGGACTTGCCTCACTAGCGGTAGATCTTCACGAAGTAGGCGATCTCCTTGCCCTTACAAACTCCTTGGTTCAACTCCACAATCTTGTCAGAGGCTCCCAAGTGACACCTAGCCAATCTAGGAGACACCACTCTCCAAGAAGTAACAAATGGTGTGTTGATGATGAACTCCTTGCTCTTGTGCTTCAGATGATAGTCTCCCCAACACTCAACTCTCTCTCATAGGATTTGGATCTGGTGGAAAGAGGGTTTGAGTGGAAAGCAACAGGGAAGGCTAGAGATCAAGATTCATATGGTAGGAATGGAATATCTTGACCTCAACACATGAGTAGGTGGTTCTCTCTCGTAAACGGTAAGTTGGAAGTGTAGGTTCGTTTCGATGGCTCTCCACTAATGAAGAGGAGGTGGAGGGGTATATATAGCATCCACACAAAATCTAACCGTTACACACAATTTACCAAACTCGGTGGGGCCGAATCGTTAAACTCGGTCGGACCGAATTAGTAAACCTAGTGACCATTAGTGATTTTCGGTGGGACTGACATGCATCTCGGTGAGGCCGATATGGTTAGGGTTAGGGCATAACGTAATCTCGGTGAGACCGATTACTCAAACTCGGTGGGACTGATTTTGGTAATAAGCTTTCCAGAGAGTTGGTCAAGTAAACTCGGTGGGACCGATTTTCTCTTTTTGGTGAGACCGAAATGTTACAAAAAGGAAACAGAGAGTTTACATTGCAGTTTCGGTGGGACCGATCGCTCACTTCGGTTAGACCGAAACGTTACAAAGGGAAATAGAGAGATTGCAACCCCATCTCGGTGAGACCGAGATCCCTATCAGTAAGACCGATTTGCTTAGGGTTTGTGGCAGTGGCTATGACTTTTTGTAGCGACCTGACCCAAAATCGGTCAAATCTCTGTGCCTGTACCATCCCAAGATCATGCTGGTACCCATATAGAGTCTGTGCCTGTGCCATCCCAAGATCTGTGCCTGTGCCGATAAAGTAATCAAAGTTCAATCACACCTGAATATCATTAAACGATTCTCATATAGAGTCTTTATTACAAGAGAATAAATTTGGCTCAAGGCCAACTCATGAGAAATAAACTAATAACACTGCGAGCGTCGAAGATAAGCGAGTCCATCCGACTCAAAGGGCAATCGCTAAGCGCTGAGCATAGCCTCACTCTGATCGGAATATATCTACGCAACATAATACGTTGCAGCCATGTAGGTCAGCTTTTGGAATAAGTGGCAAGTCATGAAGAATAACAATAATAAACTTACTATCACTATATGCATTTTTGGCTGTGGAGCTCTAAGTTTCATCATTTTGCTAAAAGCAAATTTTATCCTACTACAATGGACTTGCTTGCAAATTACTACAATTGTTGGTAGTTATTGAGATGGTTCCGCCAACCAATATCTCGCTCCCAATTATTAAGTCATAAAACCCTCAAATTAATTTATTAGTTTTAGTGTTGAGATATCCGAATACTTCCAAGTTCCAGAGGCTCAAATGTCCGTAATCGGGACACGGCTAATCGATTAGATCTTTAAACTCTGCAGAGGGTTGCGACTTTCCCGCAAGAATCATTCCTCCTTTAAAGTCTTCGCACTTCATGGTGTTTGAAGACGGACTAATGAAACAGGTCTTCCAAAGAGTTCTTCCGCCACCGCCGTACCCATCCAATCCTACCGTTCTTCTACTTCTCGTAGTACCGCCCAGCCAGCGTCACTACTAGGGTCAACCCAGCCGAGCCCATAATGGCTTGCGGCTGCACAGTAAGCTTCCGGTCATGGGGCATCCATCCTTCTCTTTGTGGCTGGGTGAAGCTCCGCAAGATGTCATGGCGCTTCTCCATGCATCCCGCCACCACTGGTTCTCGTGGTGCCCGTCAACAAATCCTCCACCCAAGAGTGATTTTCCAAGTCCATCTTGATCATTGTAGTTCATGGGGTTGTCATCATCATTGACTCTCACATCTTGCTTATGAATTTCACTCATCCCAAAACCCGTCTCACGAGCATAGCAAGGTAACTACTACGCCCCGGTCATGGTAACAAGGGATTGGTTCATCCTACCACATGATACTACTCAAGTTTAATGACTTCAAGATTTCACTACTGCATGCATGGTGGGGTGGTGACAATTACTAATGCACAAAAACATAGGTATAGAAATAACATGATCAAAACTTGCCTTGCTGATGATCCTCGAAGCTAAAGAGTCGAGTAGCAAGCTTCAGACTCAGGAAACTCTACCGAGACAAACAATAACACAATAAGCACAAAGCAATAGGATCACACAACATAACAAAAGTAACATAACACAACAAAACAACCAAAACCAAATCCAAAAGGAAAACCCAAAGAAAACCAATTCAAAGTTTTTCCGTACCTCAAACAATGGCTAGAATAGTTTTTATATAACAAAAATTCCTTAATATAACCTAATCATGGTTTTAAGTTAACCTAACAGAAAAGGTTTCACTAAGCAACTAGGAGCAAAAAGAATTAATTAAAAAGCTATTATAAAACTCATTTTAGGCCTAATCCAATTTCTATTAAGAAAATAAATTAAAACTTTTATTAATTATAAATAAAAGTTCATCTACTAGAGTGACAGAAACTAACCTAGAATAACTAATCACAAGTTAAAAATAAGTTTATTTACTACTTAATTTAATAAGAAAACAGATCGGCTAATTAATTAGGATTAATAGGATTCTGCTTAAAACTAATTATTTATTAATCCTAAAATACCCAAGTTAATTTCTATGGTTTGGCAAATGTGAAAATAAAGTGGTGACAAAAAGAATCATGCAAAAATAATTTTTCTAACTCTAGTTATAGCAGATTTACTATTCTGACTAAAACTAATTTAAAGCAATTTTAATTATTTTTAACATAGCTAAATATATATTCTACAGAAACTACATAAAATTTGCAATCCAACAAAAAAAGAATCATCTAAAAATAATAAACAGAATAAAAGATATCAATTTTTCAAAACAGAAACTATTCGGCTAAAACAGAAAATCAAAATAAAAGAAAAAGGCCTAATGGGCCTATACTGCGCCCTGTGCGTTAAATAGCCTAACGGGCCTAGTGGTTTAAACTAAAAACGGCCGGGCTAAAATAAATAAACCTAACCTAATAAACCGAATGAACCGGCCGGTTTTTCTAAAAAAAACTTACCCCTTCGGGGGTTCTAATCGTGGCCCTAGATTAGAGATCGAACGGGTGTTTTCGTGACGATCGAGTCCGGGCGACGGCGGCGGCGGCGGCGAGAGTCGCGCTGGGGCTTCGAGCGTCGGGAGGTCCGGAAGTCGTCGGGAGGATGCGGACGAGGTCGGGAGTGGTTCGGTGGGGTCGGGGTGGTCGGGAGGGGTAGGGGCCGACGGCGGCGACTTTGGCGGCGGTGCGAGCTTCGGGCTCCGGCGAGCACGAACGGGAGGGAGAGGGGGTCCGGCGAGGTCTCGGGGGATGGGGTGCGGGGCTCCGCTTTTATAGCTGGGGTCGTCCTCGCTCGCGGGGGGGATCGGGCGATCGGGATCCGGATCGCCGGGATCCGCGATCTCCGGCGGCTTGATGCGTGGGCGAGAGGGGAAGAAGATGGGGCGGGGCCCACGGGTCAGAGAGAGAGAGAGAGGGCGAGGCGAGCGGGTGGCCGAGGCCTAGGGATTCAGGCGAGCGGCGGGGTGAGGGAGAGTGGGCGGTCGGTGGCTCACTGGGCTGGCCTCGTGGGCCATTGGCCGGGCCAAAGGCGAGGGGTGCGGCACTGGCTGGGCTGGGTGGCCTGGCTGGCGCCCGAGGGGTTTTCCTTTTAAATTTTTTTTAAATAAAACAAAACAGAAATAAAACAATATCTGTAAATATTTTATATAGGGTATATATATACCAAAATGATCAGGGGAATATTCCCTTTCATTTGAACATTTTTCTAAAGGCAAAATCCAAACTTTATAAAAATCCATTTTTTCCAAATTCAAATAAAATTCAAATTTGAATCCAAATCTTTTGGCATTGTTTCCTCTGATATTTTTGGAGTGTCATGTTTGCTCCTCTCATACTTTTGATCAAGTATTTATCAGGCTTAGTTTTTGAAATGTTTCCCACTTGCCAAAGTTTGAAATTCAAATTCAAAACTCAAAATTCTCTGAAACTTCAAATGGCATTCAATTTCAAACAGGATGCATAGGATGCTTAGCTATAATTGTAAAACATTCCAAATAGGAAATTTGGGATGTTACACTTTTGGAATCGGTGGCGCCGGATAGAAAGAATCGGTGTGACCGATTTTGGCTTTAGATTTAGGTCATTTGTGGATGTGGGAAAGTAGTTGAGGGTTTTGGAGCATATCACTAAGCACATGAAGCAAAAGGCTCATTAAGCAACACCTCATCCCTTCTTGATAGTATTGGCTTTTCCTATAGACTCAATGTGATCTTGGATCACTAAAATGTAAAATGAAGAGTCTTGAGCTTTTGAGCTTGAGCCAATCCTTTGTCCTTAGTATTTTGAGGGATCCACTTTCATCATCCATGCCATGCCATTCATTGAGCTTTCCTGAAATAATAGTCTTGGAATAGCATTAGCTCAATGAGCTATATGTTGTTATGAATTACCAAAACCACCTAGGGATAGTTGCACTTTCAATCTCCCCCTTTTTGGTAATTGATGACAACATATAGATCAAAGCTTCGACAAATGATAATAAAATTTAAATAACATCTCACTTTGAGAAGTATGTGATAAGCAATAGCTCCCCCTAAATTTGTGCATAGTTTTAGATTTGCTTTGGACTGCAAATGCACAATGAATTAGGCTCATGGGTTACTCTTCCATGTCACATACATCTTGGTGGAGCGCTCAAAATAATAAACAATGAATACATGCACTCATCACCAAGCATAGTGAGTGATCACATAAGATAGATAGGATAATATCATCAAACATGCATAAGTGTAGCTTATGATCAAACACATGATCATCAATGTCTCACAAGCATAGTATCTCAACCAAAAGCAAACAAAGTTTGAAAAACCACCAAATAAAGCAAGAGAGAACAAAAGCAACACACTCTCTCTCGAAGCCTATGATCTATACATTTTTCTCCCCCTTTGGCAACAAGTTACCAAAAAGTTCATAGAAAATGCATAGTGCTAGATCGACTCTCGGGCTTGATCTTCAGGTGGTGGTGGAGTCCGGATAACGCCGAGGCCGAAAGCTTCAGTTGAAGTAGATGGAGCTGGACCTGATGTAGATCTTTGGAGCTGGTGGCACCGAGGTCAGTAGCTGGTGCAGATGAAGTTGCTTTGTGTCGATCCATCGCACGTGCAGATGACCTCTGGGCTCTAGGCACTCTGGCAAATGCATCAGCTTGTTGTTTTTCCTTCCTCTCCTGCATGTCCTCTTGTAGTTCCTCCACCGCAGATGAATCTCGCCATTTCACATCTAAGTTATAGAACTTTTGTTCTATGATTCTCTCCAGGCTCTCCTGATTTTGAGTGAGGGTGGCCAATCCCTTCTCAATCCTCAGGGTTGATGCTATCAAGTATCCGAGCTGCTCCTGCTTATTCTTCAAGAAGTACTCAGATGCCTCCTCTTGAGTTGGCATCTTGGCAGCTTTCTCCCTCTTTGCCTTCTCCTTCTTCTCTTGAGCTTGAACTGATTGTGGATCATCTTCATTCATGACAACCTCATTGTCCTCAAAGTCTGGATAAAGTGCAAAGTGTTCCTTATCCAACTTATATTTTCCTGTGCCCATCTTGGAGTTTATCAATTCTTGAATCTGAGGTGCATATCCACAGCTCCTCTTCTGATCTGCTGCAGTCCTCTTTATTCTTTCAATGATCAGGATCATGACTTTGAACTTCTGTGGCACATCAAACACATGCAACATGTTGATGGCATGCCCTCTGATCATGTTGTGGTCACCAGACTTGGGCAACAAGGCGTGCCTCAGATTTATGGTTGGCAACCCTGACGGCAGAAAGTGAACTGATCCAAACTTGTGAGTTCCTAATGCCTTGTCTGGAATCTCCTTGTACATGTGAGCCATTGAATTGTGACCCATCTTCTTCTTTGCATAAATGTCTAGGTCATCCTCATTTTCCTCTGGGCATTGATCAGCTTTGCCCATTCTTCAACAGATTGAGTTGGTACCTTGTACCTTCGAGATCCAAACAATTCTTCCATCTGGATAAAAATGTGTTGTGGAGTAGAACTGCATGATAAGTTCATCATTCCAATTTGTGAGCTTTTGCACAACAAAATCTGCAACTCCACAACCAACAAAGCTATCTTGCACTCTAGGATAGTGCTCTTCATTCTCCTTGATGAAATTCCAGTCAACCCACCTCATATCACAGACAATGGGCTTCTTGTCTAACAGAATGGTCTCATAGAAGTCTTGTTGTTCCTTTGTGTGGAACCTGTAGTCAACAGCAGTTCTTCTCCTTGATGCATATGGATCTTCCATCCTCCATATCCTCAGCCCTGAATCCTTCCTGATTCTCATGTCCTCAGCCACAGGATGGGCATCATTGTGGTCTAGTATCTTGGGCTTGAGCTTCCTCATAACTTGTCCTTCTTCATCTTCCTCATCAGCATCCTCAGCTTTGGGGCCTCGTTCTTCTCAAAGAGTGGAATACTCCTGGTATTCCTCTTTGGTGCAGACTTGGCCTTGGGGGCAGCTTTGGGTGCTTCCTTGGGCTTAGATGTGGCAGCCCCTGATCTAATAGCATCACCCATAAGCTTAGGTGCCTTTGGAGCTGGTGCAGCAAGCTCTTCTTCCTCTTCCATCATGGAAGGCTTCCCAATAACTCTGGCCATGGTCATCTTGACCCTTTCCTTTCTTTTCTTCCCTTCAGCAACTGGCTCTTTGGGTTGGGTTTCCAAAAAAGCTTGTGTAGACACTCTGGCTTTGGACATTGGTTGTCTTCCTGCAGGCCTTTTGATCTTCATGCCTGGCTTTGCATTCTTCGTTGAGCCATATTCCTTCTTGAGCACCACTTTCTTGGAGATAGCCTCATCTTCCTCAGCTCTATAATCTTCATCCTCTGATCTGAAGTTCTTTTCCTCCTTTGCCTAGTTGCAGCCTTAGGCAAATTGCTAGGAGTACTTCTGCTCCCTTCATCTGAAGTTGAGGGACTAGTGTCGTGGTTCTAAGTCTGACAGTAGAATGGGGGGTAGGTATGGAGAGGCAAGATCCTAGCTATGGAGTAGTTGTATACGCAAGGGATTTACGAGTTCAGGCCCTTCTCTGAGGAAGTAATAGCCCACGCCTCGGAGCCCAAGGCGGTCGATTGGATTATCTGCGTGATGTGTTCTGGGGGTGCGAACCCTTCTACTGTGGAGGGGGTGGCTTATATAGAGTGCGCCAGACCCCAGCCAGCCCAAGAGAAGAGGGTTTAAGGTGCGTTAAAGCTAGGCGCCACCGGGTAACGCCTTACATAAAGTGTCATTAAGGTCATAAAGACTATTTAACTCTGCACCGCTTGGATACCGAGTGGCTCTTGGACTCTTGGTGGTCGAGTGGGTCTTCATAGTCGAAAGTGTCTTTGAATCTGTCGAGTGGAAGCCTACCGGTCGACCGAAGGCTGCTTCTCTTGTGAATGTCCTTGTGGAGGGTACCTTTGGGCAGGTCTATGACCTTACCCCAGGTACATGACTTCATCATTAGCCCCCGAATGGATCGAGGTTTGAGTGAGGAATGAGTTGATAATCTTTCCGACCTGTTCTTCGTGTTGTGAGTGCGTCTTACTCTGGATCAACGACCTTTTAGTGATGGCATCAACTTCTCTTTCAGTCGCCTTGATCCATTCTTCACGTTTGTCGAGTGAACTTTGTGAACCTGAGGATTTCCGAGCGACGGATCTGAGGAAATCTGTTATCTGACGAGTTGCTCTGCGGTTAGCGGATTTCGCGGGATCCGAATTTTGGGGAGCGCGCGAAGCGGAGAAAACCGCGGCACTCGGATGGGATAAGACGATGACGCCTCGATCCTCGCCGCCTTTTTCGCCACGTATCGATGCGCGCTACCGCTTGCGGATTGTGACGGGATTGCCTGGGCCTACCGGTCAGCCACTCGGAAGCGACCCCATATAAAGCGTTGGACCGGGCATTTTGAACAGTGCGTCCTCAGACTTCTCCTCTCTCCGCCTCCAAAACTTTCTCGCCACGCTCTCCGTCATCGGCGCCGCCAAGCTCAGTACTTTTCGCTTGGCGACCATGGTGAAGGACAAGACTGCCGCCCTGGAACGGGTGAAGAAGACGGCGGCGAAGGCCAAGGGGAGAGCGCCTAGTCGAGGTGGTTCCTCTTTGCGGTCCAAGCTGCCGCAAGGCTGGGTCCAAGGAGACTGGATCCGGTCGACCATCACCGAGAAAGATCTCACCGATCCGCCAACGGCGACTGATCCCCATGGGTCGGCGAGGCTTCCGCACGGAGTGGCAACCGCAGCTGAAGAGGGTGAGTCGTCCTCCCGCCACCCACGAGATAGGGGTTTTTTTGCCGCCAAATCCTTTTTCCGGGGTTTCTGAACTTTTTGGAGCGCAACTCCACCATTTCACTCCAAACTCCATTGTGTATCTTGCTGCTTTCGTTTCGCTCTGCGAGAATTTCTTGGGTTGTCGACCGCATTGGGGTCTTTTCAAGTACATATTCACCTGTCGCTCTCAGACGGTGAAGAAAACGAGCCCGAATGACGAGAGGACCCAAGTAATCCAAATGTGTGGGGGACTCGGGGTCCAGATAGGGGGAAGAGCGCCTTTCCAGCTATGACTCTCCTGACTCGGTTAGAGGGTGGCAATCGACCTGGTTTTACTGCCAAGACCAGCCGACGCCGGGCGATGACCTGGCTCCCTCCTTTCTCCATGAGTCGAGTGAACAAGCCATCTTCCTGAAGGTGTTACCAGAGGAGAAGGCCCAATTAAAGCTGCTGATGGAGCGTGTAGTCCAGCTTATTCGCGATGGGGTGACCGCATGGATCTCCGGAGGTTTTTCTCCGACGGCGATTCAGCCACTCCAATACCGAGGTCATCCGATGTGGATGTACTCGTACGGATGATACCACTCGGGTCCATCCGGAGGAGGTTGATGACACCATATCGAGAAGTGGATGACTGCCATCACAGGAAATAAAGACAACCCTTGCGGAGCTAGGAGGATTCCACCACTCGACCGAGTTACCAACTGCATAAGGTATCACCGCTTATCTCCGACTGTGATTCTGCTGCATTCATTCTGTTTTGATGTCAATTTCGACGACTGACTTTCACCTAGTTTTGTTGTCTTCTAGGTCACCACTGAGATGTACTCGATGCCCAACGGGGCGCAGGAAACATCCAAAGAAGAAGAAGGAAGTGGAGGTGAGAGTCCGGAGGAATGGGAGTCCAACGGCGAGGAGGATGAGGAGGATGATGGCTCTGATGATGAGGAGGAGGAGGAAGAAGAGGAGGAAGACGTCGACCCTCCTCGCTCGGAGGGAAGGTCCAAGTTGACGCACGACCAGGCGGCCGGGCGCGGTAAAGCTGTTGTGCCCACCGGTCAGTCGACGAAGCGACCTAGGACAACTTCTCCCGCGCCGACTGAGAAGCAGCCGAAGCAACCTCGAGCGATGTCGTCAAAGCCTGCGAAGGCCCTGCCCAAGATGCGAATGGTCATCCCCACCATCTCCGGGTAACCAACAGAACCTTGTATTTCCTTTTTCAACATGAGTGAACTTTTGGTCGACTTGATGACTGATCAGCGATGCGGCGGCGAAGAAAGTCTGTGCCAACGGTGCCTATGGTGAGCCCGGCAAGTCTAAGGCGTAGGATCCGGGTGACGGCAATCTTCAGCCTAGCATCTTCCGGGGCCACGTTGCTCCAATCGTTGCCGCGCACTATTGGGGTTTGGCGCTGGGCGGTAAATGGTTGCGGGTTCTCCTCGACAATCCAGCACCAGTCGCCCTCCATTCCTCCCACTTGCTGCGGAGCTCTCCTCCGATAAGCTTCCTTCTTGCCAATCCTCGAGATCCAAGCGATTCCGCCGCAAGAGGCTCCCTCTCTCAACTCGGGGCATAAAGAAGTGGCGGAAAAGAGCTACGCTCGGATAGATTCCGACAAAGTTTTCGCGAGATGTGCGAAAACTGCCATGGTCGAACGACATTGGGGTTGAAGTCAAGGAGGCGGAACCCGAGGTGTTCGCGATATCACGCAGAAAAATTCAGAGAAAGGCGGGCGAGCCCGCAGAGAAGAACAGCGCCAAGAAAGGGTATCCATTCGAGCCAGTTCAGCGGCAGCTGGGAGTACCTTCGGCGCGGATGCTTCGCGTCTCCGTCGACGTAAGAGGTAGTAGTACTCCCTCGATCCTTCAGGGCGAGCTGAGGGGGAAGATTGCCGCTCCTTCGCAGCGCCCAGCGAGCTGCGCCTCGGACGACTTCACGGCCTTCCCTTGTCGGCTTTGAGCCATGGCGGAGGTGGTGGGGAGATCGACGGCGTTGGTGATCTTTGGTGGCGATGGAAGCGGGCGCTGCTCTCTTTTCAGCCTTGGGAGGAAGGGGGAGCACTGGAGGTTTTCGAGATTGGACAAGCAACTGGCGAGGTGGGCGAACTGCCCCTGTTTCCCCTGCTTATAAAGAGGGAGGGGGCAGACGTTCCGTCTTTCCGAATAAAGAAACCACCCATGATCTCTCCCACGACGCCGCATTCGACGCAGGTCGCTCGTGGAGGGCGTGGTGGGTCCGGAGGAGTTACTGGCGTAACCCGGGCCAGCGTGCGTGTGCCTGTTTTGGGCCTGGCCCAACAGCGCTTCTGCACGTGGCCCAGCCCTGGGCTCTCTGCCGGTGTACTAGAGTAGGGTACCTAGTATCCCGAACTTCGCATCGGCAGTTGCAGCACCAGCGGCAAGGCTTGCCGGGTGACCGCCAAGGTCCTCCGTGGTTCCTTTGGAGCCATTCAAGAACAAAGTATTCAAGCCAAGGCGACAAGGCCCCGGCAAGAGGAGCTTGCCGGGAAGGCCATCCAAGGCATCTAGGAGACAAGGCCCCGGCAAGAGGAGCTTGCCGGGAAGGCCAACCAAGGCCCGGCGAGCGACAAGCTTCCGGATGCGACAAGACAACGACCGCGGCAAGGCGCTTGCCGCGGTAGACTACCACTCTGTTCCTGCGCTCCAGCACATCCACTAACGTGTCATACAGGACCTTTCCATGCTGCAGCGTGGCAAGAGGTCTGTCTTGCGGCCGTGAGCTGGTGGCAAGCGACGCTGACAAGATTGCCATCGTGGCAAGCGGTGGCGTCCCTGACGGTCCCTGTTTGCACTGTTTGGGCGACGTAGACGGGCATTTAATGCCTTTGTCCCCTGCCGTCAGGGTTAGGTATGATACACTCTACAAGTAGCTGTACCAACCGCAACTCCTTTTCCATTTTTACCCTTGTCTACGTTGCCACCTGTCGGAGACTCCTTGAGCATATAAAAGGAGGCCCATGCGCAACGTGGGGGGGTTCGAAAGGTTCGAAGGCAGAAAACAGCCACGCTAGGTCTCGTTAGCAGCTGGTGTGTCTTGTAGCACTTTCGCGCCCTAGCAAGAACTCAATACACTCAGACATGCAGCAGTAGGAGTGTTATCTCTCCGGAGAGCTCCGAAGCTGGGTAAACTGCTCGTGTGCTTCGCCTCGATCTGCTCTTAGTGCGACCTCCGCCCCCCACCGAACCGAAAGGGGCTCGGTCCGCCGGTCCCATAGGTGTTCGTGGGTCAGATCAGCTTCCCCGACATCTTTGGCGCGCCAGGTAGGGGGCGTCGAGATTGTGTGAACCTGATCCGGCGTTCACACGAGCTACATCTTCATCGTCTTCATCGACATGCCACCGAAGAAGAAGGCTTCGGCGGCAGCGGATCCGTCCACATCGATCCCACCACCACCGGAGCAAACGGGTGGTGGGGTAGACGCCGGTGGAAGAACGGGCGTCAACGAGGGAGCCCACGATGCTGCCAAGTCTAAGGACAAGGCTGCGCAGACCTCGGCGTCCCTACATGCACCGCGCCCATCTCAGGAGGCGCGGGACCGACAGCGTCATGGTATTCACAGTACCATACGTTCGTTGGACCAAGATCGAGCTGGTGGATCTCGGGATGCTCAAGACCAGCATGCACGCCAACATGCGGACGAAGCGAGGCACGGTCGCCTGGACGGGATACTGCTCCTTCTAACATAGTTAGAAGTCCGAGCATATCCCGCTCCTCGCGCCGTTCACCAGTGCCACCCACCACTCCAGCAGAAGCTTTGGCGAGAGCTCAACTGCTCCTAGATTACCCTCCAACGGCGGACAAGGTCGATGAATGGAGGGCCACCATTCAGAGTCTCATTGGCTTTGCCAACGGCGACACTCCGCGGCATCCGAGTACATCGCTGCCCCGGCAGGACTACCAGGCACGAGCCGGTGGCGACGAAACCGGTGGAGGTGCAACCACCATGCACTCTCCACCCCGAAGGCCAAGATCGCCAACTCGTCGGGTCCACCTCGACATCGACTCCACCGCGTCATCAGACCCACGAGCTCGTCGCGATCAGCGCCAAGTTCTTCATGAACGACAGCAAGAAGACGCTCGAACTCGCATCGAGCGCCGAAGAGAAGCGCGGCGTCAATCCGACCAGCACGCTGGGCCCTCTGTCGACATGCATGCGCCAGGGGAACCAGGCGACTTGCCGTACGCGGTAGGTTGCCCTGCGTTCACTTGTGAGCTGCGGCAAGTCCAGTGGCCCAGCAAGAAGAATTTCAAGCCAGACGTACCAGAGAAGTACGACGGCAAGACGTATCCGTCGGAGTTCCTCAAGCATCTACACCATCGCGGTGCAAGCTGCCGGGGCGGGACGACAAGATCCCGCCAACTACTTCCGCCGGTACTCAAGCCCAATGTCGATCTGGCTCATGCACTTGCCGGACAACTCCATATCCTCTGGGCAGACCTATGCCATCATTTTGTCGGTGCCCTTACAGTGACCACAAGCCTCATGGCTAAGAGAGCGATCTTCATCTGCTCGCCCGAAGGAAGGAGAGCCCCTAGCAAGTACATTCAGAGATTCAGCCGCGACTGACACAACATCCCAGATGTCCACCCTGCCGCTGTAATCAGCGCGTTCCATCAGAACGTGCGAAATCGTAGGATGCGGGAGGAGATGGAGATGTGCAAAATCAGAGACGTCAGTGAACTATATGCCCTGGCCGACAAGTGTGCGCGTCTTTGAGGAAGGAGGAAACTCCCGGAGAGAATCTGAAGCGGGAGGATCGATAGTGAGGAGGCTGCCCCGGCAAAGAAAAATCGGCGGCGGAACAACAGGAAAAAGAAAGGCAAAGATGTGCTAGTCGTTGAGCAGTCCAGCAACGGAGGTGGCACCAAGAAAGCCAAAGCTGGTAGCTCCGGCAAGGAGATTGCCGCGGGCACTAACTGCCAGGCTGTGGCGGTCGCCGACAAGCAGGACGGCACCAACAAGCAGTACTGCAAGATCCACCGCACCAAGGGCCATGACCTCCAGTGCTGCAAGAAGGTCGAGCAGCTTGTCGAGCAGCAAAAGGCTGAATCTGACGACGCGACAAGGAGAAGGCCAGGAAGGTCTTTGGAGGAGCTAGCAAGAAACGCCCGGCCGGGAGGGCCGCGGCAAGGCCAAGCAGCGGCAAGGAGACAGACCTCCAGCGGCGCGACAAGGATGAAGATGACAACGACGATGAAGATATGGATGATGACGAAACCGATGAGCAGGAGTTCTAGAAAGCCACGAGAGGTCTTGTGCGTTTGGCGGTGCTTCTCGCATACTTCACACCGCCAGCTCAAGAAGTGGATGCGGGAAGTCAATGCGGCGAGAACCATCCGTCGAGTCGCGCAAACCTCGAAATGGTCCAAAGACGCCTATCATCTTTGATATTGAGGACCACCCCGATCGCATAAGCTGCGGTCGGGTGCTTGCCGATGTTGGTTTCACCAACTATCCGCAACCTCAAGGTCACTAAGATGCTAGTTGACGGCGGGGCGGCTTGAACCTGATCTCCTCCGTGGTACTCCGAAGCTCCAGATCCACGATGGCGAGCTCAAAGAGACCGCACATTCAAGGAATCAATTCGGGAAGGAGCAAGCGAAGGAAAGATCACGTTGCGGTGACATTTGGCGCGAGTTGAACTTCAGGGATGAGAGGTCACTTTTGGCGTTGCTGACTTTCCATTGCCTTACAATGGGATACTTGGCCGTCAAAGCACTCGCCAAATTCATGGCAGCCTCTCACTATGCATATAACATGCTGAAGATGCCAGGCCCGATAAGTGTCATCTCTGTCCCTGGCGACAAGAAGGGTGCTCTTATCTGCGCCGACAAGATCTACCGGGAAGCAGCAGCCGCAGCAGATCACAAGTCACTTGCCGTTGAAGCTCCCGGGGCGAAGAAGAAGACCAAGTCCGGCAAGAGTTCTGATGCCCACTCCGGCAAGCGCACCTCTTCGGAGTGCTGCGCTACCATTGAGGACGCACCATCGAGCTCCACCGGCAAGTGTAAGAAGACAATGGCAGCTCCACCAGAGACCAAGAAGGTGTCCGCCAAGGAGGATGGTACTGGTGGTACCTTCACCATCAGTGCCACTCTCGACCCTAAATAGGAAAGCGCGCTCATTGCTTTCCTGCGGGCGAACGTCGACGTGTTTGCGTGGCAACCGTCTGACATCCCCGGTGTTCCCAGGAAAGTAATTGAGCACCATCTTGCCGTCTGTCCTCATGCGCGGCCCGTCAAGCAGAAAGTCAGGAAGCAGGAAGTGGAGCGCCAAGAATTCATCGCAGAAGAAATCAAGAAATTGGAAGCAGCAGGCCTTGTCAGAGGAGTGCTCCATCCTACGTGGTTGGCCAATCCTGTAGTCGTGCGCAAGGAAAATGGAAAATGGAGGCTTTGTATCGACTTTGCCGATGTTAATAAAGCTTGTCCCAAAGACCCATTTCCCTTACCGTGCATCGACCAAATTGTTGACTCCACGGCCGGATGTGACTTGCATTCATTTCTTGATGCATACTCAGGGTACCATCAGATCTTCATGGCAGAAGAGGATGAGGAGAAGACCGCATTCATCACCCCATGGGGCACATACTGTTTCGTACGGATGCCTTTGGGTTTAAAGAATGCTGGTTCAACGTTTGCAAGAGTAGTCCATGACGCTTTTGAGCCGCAAAATACACAGAAATGTGGAAGCCTACATGGATGACATAGTGGTCAAGAGCAAGGACAAGGCGACTCTGATTCAAGATTTAGACGAAACCTTTGCAAATCTGCGCAAGATCAACCTCAAGCTCAACCCCGAGAAGTGTGTGTTTGGAGTCCCCTCCAGCAAGCTTCTCGGGTTCTTCGGTCTCTCTCGGGGAATTGAAGCCAATCCCGACAAGATCAAGGCCATTGAGCAGATTGAAGCACCAAAGCGCGTCAAGGATGTACGAAGACTTGCGGTTGCATAGCTGCTCTCAAGAGGTTTATCTCTAGATCTGCTGAGCGCCTCGCCATTTTTCAAAATATTGAAAAAGGCAGGTCCAATGAAATGGACTCGAAGCGGAGGCTGCGCTGCAGGACTTAAAGAGATACCTGTCCTCCACTCCAACACTTGTCACACCTAAGCCACAAGAGAAGTTGCTGCTATATATAGCAGCAACCAATCAAGTGGTTAGTGTTGCGTTAGTAGCGGAGAGGGAGGCGGATGATGAGCAGCCAACCACGGCAGATGCATCCAGCGACAAGCAAGGGACTTCACCGGCAAGCTCTGGTCCCGACAAAGATGGATCTGCGCAGCATGTGAAAAGATGCGAGAAAAGAATGGTGCAGCGCCCAGTTTACTTTGTCGGTTCCCTTCTGCAGGGGCTAGGTCAAGGTACGGTGTGCAGAAATTGCTTTCGGCCTTCTCATGGCTCGAGAAAGCTGCGCCATTACTTCCAAGCACATGAGATCACGGTCGTCACTTGTTTTCCATCAAGAGGATCTGCAAAATCCGGAAGCAACAGCAGGATTGTCGAGTGGGGCGCTGGAACTATCAAGCTTTGGCCTCAAGTTTGAGAGCACTTCAACTATCCAAAGCGAGCATTGGCGAGTTCATAGCATAATGGACGCCAACACAAGATGAAGAAATTCGAAACGAGCATCCCGTCAAGGAAGCAAGCAAAGAGTGGCTGATGTACTTTGATGGTGCCTTCGCTGCAAGGCGCTGGTGCGGGCGTGCTACTTGTTGCACCCACCGGAGAGCACCTCAAGTACGTAGTCCAGATGCACTTTCCCAAGGAGCAAGCAACAAACAATACTGCAGAGTATGAAGGTTTGCTTGCCGGTCTCAGGATCGCGGCAGACCTTGGGATCAAGAAGCTCATTGTCAAGGGTCACTCACAGCTTGTCGTCCGCCAAGTAAACAAGAATTATCAGAGTCTGTTGATGGAATCTTACGTTGATGAAGTTAGAAAGCTAGAAGAGCACTTTGACGGCCTACAGATGGAATATGTTCCAAGAGCTCGTAGCGACATTGTTGATGGCTGTCAAGTCGCCCGCACTTAAGTTACTCAATGGAACCAGGGATCTTTGTGCTCAAACTGACTCAACCGTCAGTAACGCCATCAAGCTGGACAGAACAAGAAGAGGAAGTTGATTTCGGTGACTATTTTCCGCAGAGCTCCCGAAGCCGCCGCCAAGAAGGTCCCCAAGATCAACACCAAGAGTCTTGAGGAGCGATCTGCTCCGACAAGCCCTAGGGTTTGTTCCGTTGAAGCGACGCCCCGACAAGTTTTGCTCGGCAAGCTTGCCGAGGAACGTCAAGCTCCGGCTGAGCCGCAGAGTTCTCGCCAGAGAAGCGGATGTTCCCGCAGCATCGATGTGCCTTTAGTCCTTGTTGTCGAGCCGCAAGCTCCAAAGATGGGCACAAAGCAAATTGTCCATTTCCTTGACAGAGAACTTCCCAAGAGCAAGAAGAAGCGGAAAGAGTAGCCCGGCGGTCAAGTATGTACCAGTTTGTCGACAACACACTGCATGTAAGAAGACTCAACGGCGTGAAATTGAAGTGTATTCACGGGAAGATGGACCGAAGCTGTTGGCAGAGATACATGGCATATGTGGTCACCACATTGGCGAAGAGCACTTGCCGCAAAGCATTCCGCAAGGTTTCTTTTGGCCGACAACCTCCCAGATGCAACTGCACAAGTAACCAAGTGTGAAGCATGCCGTTCCATTCCAAGCAGATACACCAGCCAGCTCAAGCTCTCCGGACGATCCCTTTATCCTGGCCATTTTGGTCCGGGGCTCGACATCCTCGGCCCTTTCCCCGAGTTGTCGGGGCTTTGAGTACTTGTGCGCTGTAATCGACAAGTTCACAAAGTGGCGGAAGTGGAAGCGATGAGGAAAGTGACAGCACGGTCGCGATCAAGTTCTTCAGTCGATTGTTTGTTGTTTGGGATCCCTAACAGGATCATCACCGACAACGGCACGCAATTCACGAGCCGCACCTTCATGCAAGACGCCCAAGATCTTGGCGCCAAGGTCTCCGCTTCGCTTCATTGCTCATCCGAGAAGTAACGGTCAAGCGGAGAGGGCGAATCTTTGAAGTGCTGCGCGGGCTCAAGACCAGACTTTCGGCAGGCTGCACAAGTGCGGAAGAAAGCTGGATTGAGGAGCTGCCGGTGGTTCTTTGGTCGATCAGACGACGCCAAATCGAGCCATCGCCGACACCTTTCGCCTAGTCTATGGAGCAGAGGCAGTTCTCCCCACGGAACTCATATACGGGTCACCTCGAGTGCTCGCTATGATGAGCTTGAGCAAGAGCGATTGCGACAAGATGACTTTTGCTCCTTGAGGAGGACCGTCTTCAGCCGCCAGACGAGCTGCTCGATACCAGCAAGCTTTGCGCCGCTACCATGGCCGCAGTTAGTGCCGAAGTCTCGAGGAAGGCGACCTTGTTCTTCGCGCGCTCAGTCCGCCAAGAATTCCAACAAGTTGACGCTTGAAGTGGGAATGCCCTTACCGGGTGAAACGAGTCACTAGGCCCGGCGCTGTCCGCCTTTGAGACCGAAGATGGCATTCCGTGAGCAACTCATGGAACATTGAGCATCTTCATAAGTTTTACCCAGAGCGCGGTTGCCGAACCTGTTCCGCAACCACCTTTTGTACAAGTCTTGCCGATGTTGCATGTAATCCTTTGTACAAAGCCGCGCAGACCCGTGCATAAGTAAAGCTCATGTGCTCGCACATCTTGTCAATTTCATGCTTTCTACTTTAATTTTGCATGCGTTATCTGACAATTTGTGCAGCACCTACCCCGGTAAGCAATAACGACCCGTAAGGCTCCATATCTTTATTTTCTCCTCTTTCTCTTTCTCAAAGAAAGGAAGGTTCCCTCGCCCACAAGTTTGCCGGGGGGAAAGGAGAAGATAATGGTGTGGACCAAGCGTCGTTCAAGAAAGTTTCGCCTTACCGGGAAGCAAACGGCAGAAAAGCTAAGTTGCTAAAGTTTGAGCAATCAGTTTTAAAAAAATTTAAGTTATTCTCCTCGAACGACCGTGCTTTGTATGGAAAACCTGTGCGCGGAGGAACCAACTCGTAGCTAGTTGCGCCCTTACTTTGTTTCGAGTCCGCTCAACAACTTAAGTGAGCTGCGACTAGTTGCGACAAGGTTTCTTGTCGGTAGCGGCACCGCCAGACGAGGCCGACGTCCCCGCACTCAGCCATGGCTAAGGTGCTCATACGACAAGTTCCCTAAAAGCGTAGGGCAAAAACATACAAAGGAAGGAATCAAGTAAAGGAAATAACATAGCAATCACTACCCGAAATAGAGTTATATTACAAGATAGCTTGTCGCAGCTCTAATAGATTGTTCTCATAACATGACCAGCAGCGGCAAGAAAAAGAGAAAACGGGCGGCCTAATCTACGCGATCGCCATCAACCCTCTTGATCCCGCTCACCCTGTCCATGATGGGTGCGACAAGGGTCTTGAGCGCCTCCACATCAGCATCCGGCGGCAAGGACTTGAGGACGTTGGTGAGGTTGAGGCCTGGGTTGCGGAAGGCCACCATCATCAGCACCTTTTGAAGAGCTCCCGCGCAGATCTGGCGCGACTCGTCGGCCAACTGCTTTGGGATCTCTTCCCGGAGTCGCTGGAGGGCCGTCGCCACGCCTTTGAAGAACAAGTTGAGCTTGGCGCTGGGTTGGAGGTGCTCATCGGAGGAGTACCCAAGATCTTCCATCCCCAGCTGCGCCAACTCCCTGTCGATGGCTGCAGCAACATCCACGAGACCCTCGGTCCAGTGCTCCACATTCTCCCTAAAAGTGTTCTGGGCGGCAGCAGCACTCGCCAAGAACGCCTCGCCGGCCTTGATCTTCTCCTTCAAGGCCACCTCCTGCCTCGGCGCCGGCCAAATGCCCTGAGTCAAGGTGGTCAGCTTCAACTCAAGATCTGCGTTGGAGTCCTTGGCGGCGCTAAGCTCCTTGCTCCTCTTGGCGAGACGACCTTGCAGCTCGCCAAGGGTGTAGGCGTCCTTCTCGCGCTCACGCTTGAGTGCAGCAAGCTCCTCGCCGCTCTCCTTGAGATTGGCCTCCAACTGCGCCACCTTCGTCTCCAGCTCCTTCTTGGCGGCCTCGGCAGCTGTGGCAGCATTCTTTGCTTCCTTGAGAGCCCGCCAAATGTTTGCTCACGCGTGGCAAGATCTTCCTCGTGGCTGTCAAGGTTAACCTTCCGCTGCGCCAACTCGCCTTCCTGCGCAGACAGCTTCTTGGCAGCAAGCCGCTGTTGCTCTTCAACTTCAGCCTTCTCGAGGAGGAAGGCTTTGCGCTCGGCGAAGTCGCCTCCCGCCTCCTCCGCCAAGGACCGGAGAGCTTCTGGTTGAGGCCCCGGAGCTCCTCGCGCTTCTCGATGTTCCGCTCCCGGCGACAAGCGCTTCCCGGATTCAGCTTGGCTATTTGTCGGGCGCGGTAGAGCAACAACAGCCTTCCGCAGCAGCTGCTCCTCCTCGAGACGCCGCTGCTCTGCCTTGCTTGGCCGACCAGCAGGCCGTCCCAGCGGAGGCTAGCAACTCTTCATCAAAGGTCTCTCCTCGTCGGCGCCGAGCTCGACGCCTGTGGGAGCTTGATGAAGACGCCATCGCCGCCTTCAAATAGGCGCTGGCTGGGCTCTTCGAGCTCGACGCTGATCAGCGGCGGAGGGATCGGCGGTCGGCGTAGCGCCGACGCTCCTGCGCCTCGGGGCCGCGGTCGATCGCGGACCCTCGCCCAGTTTCTGCGGCGGCAGCTTGGCGGCCTCTTCGCCGGGGCTCGCTGCGCCAGCTTCTTCTTCGATGGCGGCGGCGTCGGCCAAGACAAGCGCCCTCCTCATCGGGGCGACCTCGGTCTCCATCGGCTCTGTGGCAGATGGATCTGACGACCGGAAAATGAAGAAAAGTCAAGCAAATATTCAAAAAGAAGATCAGAAGAAGAAGGATACAAGGGAAGTTTTCAAGCAAGAGGATTACCTGTGCTAGGGTCTACAGACATGGTCTCCGCCACCGGGGGATCGCTGGTGCTATCCCTTGCCGGAGAGCTATCCTTGCCGGAGAACTGCCCTTGCCGGAGAAGTCTCCCTTGCCGGAGAACGCCCTTGCCGGGAATCCTCTCTTGGCGGTGTAGTCAAGCAGATGGCATTTCGAGCGGCTTCCGGCACTCTGGTGAGGCTGCTCGCTCCTACACAAACCAACAATGATATCAAGAATAAAGAGCACCCATGCACGCCTAACAGCAGGAAGTAAACCATATACTTACGCTGGGGGCTGCGCTGGGGGTGCTTTGAGGAAGAGTTGCCGTCTGCAAGGTGGTCTTGACGCGCCTCCTGCTGTCAAGGTGGGTTCGCCCTCGATGACAATCACCGGGACCTTGGCTCTCTTCGACGCCTTCTGGCCAGCGCCCTGAAAAGGAATGGGGTTCAGAGGAAGCAAATCGATACAAGACAAAGCAACAAATTGAAGAACTACAAGTACAAAGAAAGAATCTTACTCTTCTTCTTCCTCGCCGGAGCTGAGCGCGAGAGATCAATTCTAGCTCGCCCAAAGGCGACGAGGCGGAGGAGTGGGTTCCCTTGGCCGCTTGGCGGGAGCAGAAGCGGCCTGGAGGGCCCCGCTCCGTTGCCGCAGCGGCGTGAGGTGCTCCTGCTGCAACAAATGCTTGCCGCTGTGGAGAGCTGTGCACAAGCACGGGCGGCTGTTGGGTCCGTCGCCGCCCCGCCACGCCCCGGCCTTGCGGAGATGCCTTCTTGGTGGAGCTGGGGCTCCGCCGCGGCAATCTGTCTCAAGGTGGGGAGGAGGCGCTCGGCGGCTCGCCGACTCAGCTTCAGGCCCGACAAGCTCTTCCTCGCCGCAAGCTCCTCGCCGACAAGGCTTGCCGCCTCTGCTGCCTCTCGCCTCCTCCACGGTGAAGCCGAACTTCGCGCCTGGCTGCCTGCCGCTTCTTCCAGCTGGTGGCGGCGCGCTGCATCTCATCATCGGTGGTGTCGCTGGCTCTTGCCAAGTTGGGACAATTCCATGCGAGTCGCACAGCGGCATCATTGCACGGATGCGGTCAAGCGAGGAATTGTTGCACAGCGGAACGACACCTCGGCAACCTGAACATTTCGGATGATCAGGATTGGGCTTGAACAGTTCCAAGAGCATCGCGTCCAGTTCCAAGACAAGAAGTTGAAGTTGAGGCCGGGCGCAGCCTCATGATATCCGCCGCTTCTCGAACTCCCAAAGCGGTCTCCTCCTCTCCTGCAAGGGGATCTGGCGGCGAAGAAAGTCTGTGCTAACGGTGTTTATGGTGAGCCCGCAAGTCTAAGGCGAGGATCCGGTGACGGCAATCTTCAGCCTAGCATCTTCCGGGCCACGTTGCTCCAATCGCTGCCAAGACTATTGGGGTTTGGCGCTGGGCGGTAAATGGTTGCGGTTCTCTCGACAATCCAGCACCAGCCCGCCCTCCATTCCTCCCACTTGCTGCGGAGCTCTCCCTCGTGATAAGCTTCCTTCTTGCCAATCCTCGAGATCCAAGCGATTCCGGCCAAGAAGAGGCTCCCTCTCTCAACTCGGGGCATAAAGAAGTGGCGGAAAAGAGCTACGCTCGATAGATTTCACAAAGTTTTCGCAGAGATGTGCGAAACCGCCATGGTCGAACGGCATTGGGGTTGAAGTCAAGGAGGCGGAACCCGAGGTGTTCATGATATCACGTAAAATTAGAGAAAGGCGGCAGAGCCCGCAGAGAAGAACAGCGCCAAGAAAGGGTATCCATTCGGAGCCAGCCCAAGCGGCAGCTGGGAGTACCTTCAGGCGCGGATGCGCCGCGTCTCCGTCGACCGAAGAGGTAGTAGTACTCCCTCGGATCCTTCGGCAAGCTGAGGGGGAAGATTGCCCGCTCCTCGCAGCAGCGCCATGAGCCGCTGGCGCCGGACGACTTCACGGCCTTCCCTTGTCGGCTTTCGGAGCCATGGCGGAGGTGGTGGGGAGATCGACGGCGCTGGTGATGCTGGTGGCGAGGGGGCGGAGCGCTCTCTTTTCAGCCTTGGGAGGAAGGGGAGCAAGGAGGTTTTCGAGATTGGACAAGCAATCGGCGAGGTGGGCGAACTGCCCCTGCTTCCCCCGCTTATAAAGAGGGAGGGGCAGACGCCCGCCTTCCGAATAAAGAAACCACCCATGATCTCTCCCACGACGCCGCATTCGACGCGTGCGGTCGCTCGTGGAGGGCGGTGGGTCCGGAGGAGTTACGGCGAACCCAGCCGCGCTGCGTCGCAGCCTGTTTTGGGCCCCGCCCAACAGCGGCACTGCAGGTGGCCTGTGCCCGGGATCCTGTCGGTGTACTAGAGTAGGGTACCCTAGTATCCCGAACTCAGCACGGCAGATGCAGCACTCACGGGCAAGGCTTGCCGGTGACCGCCAAGGTCCTCCGTGGTTCCTTTGGAGCCATTCAAGAACAAAGTATTCAAGCCAAGGCGACAAGGCCCCGGCAAGAGGAGCTTGCCGGGAAGGCCATCCAAGGCATCTAGGAGACAAGGCCCCGGCAAGAGGAGCTTGCCGGGAAGGCCAACCAAGGCCCGGCGAAGCGCACAAGCTTCCTGATGCGACAAGACAACGATCGCTGCAAGGCGCTGTCATGTAGACTACCACTCTATTCCTCAAGCGCCAGACATCCACTAACGTGTCGCCTCGGGACCTTTCCATGCTGCTGCGGCAAGAGGTCTGTGCGGCCACGGAGCGATGCGGCAAGCGACGCCGACAAGATTGCCATCGTGGGTAAGCGGTGGCGCCCCCGACGGTCCCTCGTTTGCACTGCTTTGGGCGACGACGGGCATTTAATGCCTTTGTCCCTGCCGCCGTGGTTAGGTATGATACATCGCATAAGTAACCGTACCAACCGCAACTCCTTTTCCATTTTTACCCTTGTTCACGCTTGCCACCGCCGGAGAGCCCTTGAGCATATAAAAGGAGGCCCATGCGCAACGTGGGGGTTCGAAAGGTTCAAGGCGTAAAACACCCACGCTTAGTTCTCATTAGCAGCTGGTCCGTATCAGTAGCACTCGATGCTCCCTAGCAAGAACTCAATACACTCGCACATGCAGCAGAGGAGGTTATCTCTCCGGAGAGCTCCGCCGGGTAAACCACTCGTCGTGCTTCACCGATCCGCTCTTTCGCGACCTTCGCTTCGGCCAACCGAAGGCTCGGTCCGCCGTCCCATAGTTGTTCGTGGGTCGATCAGCTTCCGACATCAGCCGACTCTTGAAATCTATAATACCGCTACCTCCGAGACTTCAGCCAAGCACGATGATCGTGAAATGGAGGATGCAGCCACTTCCAATCTTGGTAAGATCTCCGAGGTTTCACTTTTAGCCGATCGAGCTTTTTAGTCGATTGACTTCCATGTTTACTCGATCTCTTGTAGTTCCGCCACGCCATTGATCTCCCGGCGATGATGAGGAAGCGCCATTGAGGAAGAGGAGGAACAAGAAAGTGCTCACGGCAAGGCTGCTCAAGTCGCATGAGACTCCTGAGACGCTGATTTCGAGGGAGGCAACCCCACTCGGACTTCAGATCTTTTGCTGTACCACGACAAGTGCCCGACCCACTTCGCCGATCGCTGATCCACCATCTCTTTGCTACACACCACGCCCCGAAGACCAAGTAAGTGCTGCTAAGGAGGCCATACGCAGCAGGGATCATGATGGAGCAGGTGAAAGCGGCTCGAGAGGCAAGTCAGCGCCTATGATGCCGCTCAGCTCTCCGAGCAATGTCCAAGTAAGTCACCGTCGCTTGCTTTGTTAGGATATACTATCTCAAAACTGCTTTCTTTCGAGATTTATATCCGCACACCCACCGGGTGTGTGTGTCGCTTGAACTTTTGTGGGGCTCGCTGAGTGCACCCACCGGTGTAGTCCCCGAGACCATGGTCGATCGTGCAAATGGCTATGGTCTTTATGCTGTGATCTTCTTCACTCAACCTGGACGGACCAAGTCGAATGGAATCAGAAACCGGTGGGGCACGCTATGCACCCACCGGTGTAGTCCCCGAGACTATGGTCGATCGCAAGGCGCTTGACTATAGTCTAAAGAACTGTTTTTTACCGCGGTCGACCACGACAATTAGCCATGTTTTTAGAATCATAACCTTTTTGCCTCTTTTGGTCGATCGATCGAACCAAATTGGTAAACCAGTGGGGCATCGCTGAGTGCACCCGCTGGTGTAGTCCCCGAGACCATCAGAATGTTTTTATTCGACCGTAGTCTTAGAAATGCTACTATTTTTCCTTAGTCACCGGAAGTGATCTATCTTTGATGTCTTTCGTTGGTTGACTCTTTTAGAAATCTTGTAGCTTGTGGCTCGCTATACTGAGTTAGAGAAAAGCAGATTCAGCTCAACCTCGATTTGAAGCTTGCTCAGAGAATTTGCGTAGGCAAAGGATGAAGCAAAAGGTATGGCTGGTGAGAATTTTTGACGACGCCTGTTTTTCTCGCTTCATTCTCAACTCTGTTCTCATTGTTGCTTTGCAGATAAACCGAAGAGACTTTGAAGAAGAAGGACCTTGACCTTGCAGAGAGAACAAAGGGCGGCTTTGGAGAAAACAAAGTCATTGAAGAGAAGCTTGCCTCACGACAAACTTGAAGATGAAAATGCTGCTGAAAGCCTCTTGACGCTGCTAACAAGGAAGTCACCGATCAAGAACGACAAGAATGTTCTTGTTCGACAAGGTTGGCTACCCGGGGAAGCTTAAACGACCTGAGATTTATCTTGAGGGTTCGCCAAGAAGCTGTTTCTCATGCTTGAAGGTAATCTCTTTTATCCAACTGTCTTGCTCTCACCGGCTCATCACATGATCTTCATTTTGAGTCTGAGTTGTGTTTTCAGAATTCTGCCAAAACTTTGAAGAAGAAACCAGTCGAGTGGAAACCAGCTTGGACCCCATCAACTCTCCTGTGAAGGACGAAGCTGCTATGAATGTGCTCCGACTCGAGTCTCGTGTTGCTAGCGTAGTGGATTATCTTGCTCGACTGAAAGTTGCAGTGTCGCGGATCGACTCGACTCTCGCCGTAATGCACTCTCCGTAATGATCTTGAATTCGATGACTCGACTGAATGAGATTCCAAGTCGAGTGCAAGAATGGAAAAGTCATCCGCCGTGTGTGGTGCTGATGTTGCTCTATCTCTAGTTCGTGTCCACTGCAAAGAAGCGCAAGAGGACAAGCTGGTGTCTCTCAAGGTTGCCAATACCAGGAAGCACGACTTCAGATCTTTCATGGAGACTTTCATCGCTGCTGCTACCCGTATTGTCGACGGAATCGACCTCACCAGTTTGTTGCACCTTCCCCCTCCACCGAGGAGTAAAAACTTCTAAGTCCCACTTTAAATTTGCCTCGAATGCCGAGTGGTTTCAGAATCGATAAACTTTAATGTGCTTAACGCCTCGAGCTTTTGGATCCGAGGACATTTATCCGAACTTGGTTTTTCCTTTAACATGCTTTGCTTGCATTCGAGAGAACTTTATTCCTCATTCGAAGATATTCCGCTGAAATTCCAATCGACTTGTGCTTCATCTATCCTGCAGTAGAGGTGAAACACGATCGCGATCGACCTTGTCGCCCCACGGATTGGGACGAACCGCACGTTGTGCTTGTGGCGAAGCTCAAGGAGGAGGTTGCAATGACCTGCACTTGCAATGACCTGCACCTCGCCGCCCTTGTGGATTGGGATGGACCGTGACGTTGTACTTGTGGCGAAGTTCAAGGAGGAGGTAGCAATGACCTGCACCTCGTCGCCCTTATGGATTGGGATGAATTTCTTACTTAGGCGTAGCACTGGCTGCAGTTAAGCCTCCGAGGGAGGTTTGCTTCCACTGTAGGATTTTATTACTTAGGCGAGCACTGGCTGCAGCTTAAGCCCCGAGTGGGAGGTTTGCTTCCACTGTGAGGATTTTTATTACTTAGGCGAGCACTGGCTGCAGCTTAAGCCCCGAGTGGGAGGTTTGCTCTCCACTGTAGGATTTTTATTACTTAGGCAAGCACTGGCTGCAGTTAAGCCCCGAGTGGGAGGTTTGCTCTCCACTGTAGGATTTTTATTACTTAGGCGCAGCACTGGCTGCAGCTAAGCCCCGAGTGGGAGGTTTGCTTCCACTGTAGGATTTTTATTACTTAGGCGAGCACTGGCTGCAGCTAAGCCCCGAGTGGGAGGTTTGCTTCCACTGTAGGATTTTTATTACTTAGGCGAGCACTGGCTGCAGTTAAGCCCCGAGTGGGAGGTTTGCTCTCCACTGTAGGATTTCTATTACTTAGGCGAGCACTGGCTGCAGCTTAAGCCCCGAGTGGGAGGTTTGCTCTCCACTGTAGGATTTTTATTACTTAGGCGCAGCACTGGCTGCAGCTAAGCCCCGAGTGGGAGGTTTGCTCTCCACTGTAGGATTTTTATTACTTAGGCGTAGCACTGGGCTGCAGCTAAGCCCCGAGTGGGAGGTTTGCTCTCCACTGTAGGATTTCTATTACTTAGGCGCAGCACTGGCTGCAGTTAAGCCCCGAGTGGGAGGTTTGCTCTCCACTGTAGGATTTTTATCACTTTGGATGTTTAAGGCTAACTTGGCTGTTGAGAAGCCCCCGAGTGGGAGGCTGGCTCACCACTGCAGGGTTTGAATACTTAGGCGAGTACTTGACTGCAGCTAAGCCTCCGAGTGGGAGGCTGGCTCGCCACTGCAGGATTTGAATACTTAGGCGAGTACTTGACTGCAGCTAAGCCTCCGAGTGGGAGGCTGGCTCGCCACTCGGTAGGATTTTGGATACTTAGGCGAGTACTTGACTGCAGCTTAAGCCTCCGAGTGGGAGGCTGGCTCGCCACTCAGTAGGATTTTGGATACTTAGGCGAGTACTTGACTGCAGCTAAGCCTCCGAGTGGGAGGCTGGCTCGCCACTCGGTAGGATTTTGAATACTTAGGCGAAGCGGATTCAGAAGAAGCCCCGAGTGAGAGACCTGCCTGCACTGAAAGGATTTTTTTACAAACTTAGGCTAATCGGATTCGCGACTAAGCCACCCATCGGGGAAATTTCAACAAAAAGCAATAACAATCATCGGGAAAATTATAACATTCTTGTCTTAGATAAACAAACTACAAAAGTACTTTTATTACATCTCAACCGAGTGAGTTTTAAGTGTAAAGGGGCGGAGCAGCTCCGCTGCTCCAAGTTGAGGCTCGCCGATCCGCGATCAACGCTAGAGATGATATGCCCTGCTGTGGAGGACTCTCGTGACGATGAAGGACCTTCCCAAGTGGGAGCAAGCTTGTGTGGTTTCTGCTGATCCACTGAGGACCAAATCTCCTCTTGGAAGGCTCGACTCTTCACATTTCTGGCATGGAATCGACGCAAGTCTTGCTGATAGATAGTCGAGCGGATCAAGGCCATCTCTCTCCTCTTCCAAGAGGTCGATCGCATCTTGCCGGGCTTGTTCCGCTTCTTCTTCGTGAGTATAGCTCGACTCGAGGCGATTGTGAAGCAGGTCACCGCAGAACTGCTTCAGCTCCATAGACCAGAAGAATGGAGTTCTCCCAACGACCGATTAGGAGTGGTCCTCAATCCCCGTGAGAACTGATGGAAGTTCGTCGACCCAAGCTCCCGCCGCGTGTTTGAGATCACGATCGCCGAGGTTTTAGCCCTTTGAGAATGAGGCCGCTTGCACGCTCGCTTGTCCATTCGACCGAGGATGAGCCATCAAGCATAGTCGAATTCGCTGCCTTGAGAGGCGCAGAAGGCTTTGAACTTGTCATTATCAAGTTTGACCCATTGTCGGTGATGATGCTATGCGGAACTCCATATCTGAATATCAACTCTCTCGATGAAACCGATAGCAAGGCATGCATCGAGGTTCTTGATGGGCTTGGCTTCGATCCACTTGGTGAACTTGTCGATCGCTACTAGCAAATGGGTGAAACCGCTTCGCCAGTTCTCAACGGTCCAATCATGTCCAATCCCCAAACAAATAAGGGCCAAACGAGTGGAATGGTCTTCAAGGTCGAGGCTGGCTTGTGCGACATGTTGAATAGAACCGACATCCTTCACACTTGTCGACTATTTCTTTTGCCATTTCATTTGCTTTCGCCAAGAAAATCCCGCCGGTATGCTTTAGCCACAATGGTCCGAGAGGACGATGATGGCCACAGTCCCCGAGTGGATATCCTCAAGAATTATCTCGACCTTCTTTGGCGTGATACACTTCGCCGACTCAACAAGGCTTTCTCTCGTATAATTGTCCCTTGATCATCAGAAGGCCTTGGATCGACGGACGATCCGTCGAGCCTCTTCTTCATTCTCCGGGAGCTCTTTCCTTAGGATATATGCGATGTACGGCACTGTCTGGCGGGAGTGATGACCACAACTTCCATAATCAGGTCGACCACGGCTGGGACCTCAACTTCACCGGATCATTGGCACTCTTTTGCTGCGGGCTTCTTTCGTGAAAGGATCCTCCTGCACCGATGGAGCATGAATGTGTTCCAAAATACATCACGGGAATGGCTTCCTCTTGACCCTATCTTCGCCAAATCATCCGCAGCTTGATTTTTCAGTCGGGTATATGATGAAGCTCTAACCCTCGAATTTCTTCTCCAAATTTTCTCATCTGATTACAATAACCTGTCATAGCTGGGCTTCGACATCCCACTCCTTCATCACTTGATTAACAACCAGATCCGAGTCGCCATAGACCATAAGGCGACGGACGCCGAAAGTGAAATGGCCATGCGCAACCCATACAGGAGTGCTTCATATTCTGCTTCGTTGTTGGAAGAATCAAAGTGAATCGAGAACATACTTGAGCCTATCTCCTCGGGGAAACCAATACAACCCCCGCACTGTAACTGCTCAAGATCTTGGAACCATCGAAAAACATAGTCCAATGTTCGAGTGAACTTGGGTCGGAAGTTGCTGTTCAGTCCACTCGGCGAGGAAATCTGCTATTGCTTGGGACTTGATGGCTTTTGCCTCGAATTTGATATCAAGGGAAGGAGTTCAATCGCCCATTTTGCCACTCGACCAGCTTGCATCTCTCGTTATGAAGAATTTCCGACAAAGGGCGTCACCGACGATCGTAATGGAATGATCGAGAAATAATGAGCAACCTTCTTCGTGGTCATATAGATCCCATAAACAAGCTTCTCGATAGTGAGGGTATCTTTGCTTTGATGGGGTCAAGATTCGTAAAGATAATAAACCGGGCGCTGAACTTTGAAGGTTTTTCCTTCTTCTTCCCGCCGACCGTAAGTACGGTATCGACGACTTGTCCAAAGGGCTGCAATGTAAAGCAGCAAAGGCTCCTTGCTGATTGGAGCAGCAAGCACCGGTTGGTGGAGAGCGAGCTTTGAGCTCGCAAACGCTGCATCAGCTTCTAGAGTCCACTCAACTTGTCTCGACTTTCTTCATCACGGTAAAGAGGCAATGCCTTTTCACCGAGGCGAGAGATGAATCGACTTAAAGCGCCAAGCATCCAAGAAGTTTCGACATCGTGCACACGCACAGGTATGCCCATTCGAGTATGGTGCCAACCTTTTCGGGTTAGCATCGATTCCTCGCCGTAAACGAGAAAACCGAGTAACTTTCCACCAGAACTCCAAATGTACACTTTGATGGATTAAGCTTGATATCATACCTCCCGAGATTGGCAATGTTTCAGCAAGGTCACCAACAGGTCGGAACCCTTTCGTGACTTGACCACTATATCATCCATGTATGCTTCCACATTCCGACCGATTTGAGTGAGCAAACACTTCTGAATCATCCTCATGAATGTGGCTCCGCATTCTTGAGACCGAATGGCATGGTGACATAATGTAGCACCGAATGGAGTGATGAACGCTGTTTTAATCTCATCGGGTCCATACAGACGGATCTGATGGTACCCGGAATAGGCGCCTAAAAGACAACCTCTCGCATCCCGCAGCTTGAGTCGACTATTTGGTCGATGCGAGGAAGAGGGAATGATCTTTCGGCAGGCCCGATTGATATGCTTGAAATCGATGCACATGCGCAACGACTTGTCCTTCTTGGGGACCATGACAACGCTGGCGAGCCACTCGAGTGGTAGATCTCTGATGAACTCTGCTGCTAAGAGCCGAGCCACCTCCTCGCCAATGGCCTTTTTTTTCCGGACGGCGGACCAAGATATACTTTAACTGGTTTGAATTTTGGGTCGATCAGAGGCGATGCTCAGCCAGCCCTCGAACACCCGCATGTCGCCAGGCTTCCATGCAAAGATGTCCCAGCTCACGGAGGAACCGGATGAGCGCTTCTTCCTATTTTGAGTCGAGTGTTGTTGAGATGTTGGTCGAGCAGCATCGGGATCATTCGGTGAATGTGAACCTGTTTCGCCTCGCCAATGACCGAATGCTGACCAGAAGGGCTTCTTAGCTCGCAACAAATCACTCGGATCCGCAGTTTTCGATACTCTTGTAGCTCTACCATCGCCAACCGAGCATCGGCGATCTTAGAGCCTTTTCGAAGCACTCTTCGCTTTCTTCCGATTGCTCGTGATAGTGATCACGCCTTGGGACCAGGCATCTTCAGCTTAAGATACACGAATATGGTCGGGCCATGAAACGCATAAGCTGGTCTCCTGAATAGCGTGATAAGCGCCTGAAATCCACGACTCAAAGGTCAACTTTTCTTTCCGGAAATGCTTTGAATCACCAAAACTACATCAAGAGCAATTTGGCCGAGTGACTCAGCCTTCTTTCCGTGAATGACCCGCGGAAGCTCATGTTATCGGTATCGAGTCCGACATCGGAATGCCCATCCCTTTCAACGCCTCCGCAGATAATATATTCAAACCACTACCACCATCCATCGTGACTTTGGTCACCGAGTGCCTTCGATAACCGGGTCGACCACTCAATGCTTGCCTCCTGTGGTGGTAATGTGCCGGGTGATCGACCGGTCGAATGTGATGGCGGTCTGGGACCATTTCAGATAATTGGGAGTCGCCGAGCAACCAAGTTTACTTCCGATTGATAACCTTCAATCGACTTTTGCTTTCGACGTCAAGAAAATCATCGTGGTGGAATTGACCGGGATATCCACCATCATCGTCATCTCTATCCTCAACTTTGTCTGCCTCCTTATCCTTATCCTTGGGCTGTTTCCCTTGAACCGCTGAATCAAGAGCCGACATCGTCGAAAGTGGTATGTTTCGTAAATGAGTTTACCTCTTCATCTTTCTTTGTATGAATATGACATGGTAAATCCAACACGCCGCTCCCATCCTGGTCTTTCACCTTCTTAGGGTTCCAAGGACCCTTGGGTTTCTTGAACTTTCCGGGTCACCGCCAAGGTTTTCTCCGGAGCCGCTGGCTCGGCTTTGCGCTCGCTTCGATCGAATTTCCTCCCCGGTCTCATTGGCGCCGATTTATATTTACCACTCCGAGCCGATCTCTTCTTCACCATTTGCATATTTGGTGGCAATTCCATCATCCGACTCAGTGGTCATATCTCCGGTTCACCAAATTTCAAACTCAATTCTCTGTTTTGACACCTTCCTTGAAGGCACAGATCGCCCGGTGATCGATACATTCTCGATCGTGGTGCAAAGTGATCCACCTCTCGATATAATCTCTCAAGGTTTCACTCTGACTTTTGCACGCATGATCGCAACTCATTAAACCTGTTGGTCGCTTGCAAGTTCCTTCAAATGTCCCGACAAACACTGGCAAGATCTTCCCAAGTATAAATACTATCGGGTGCTAACTCGATTCAACCACGCCTGCTGAACCCTCCAACATAAGAGGTAAATGCTTCATGGCTACCTCATCGCTGCCACCGCCGATCTGAACCGCCACTGTAATCTTCAAGCCAAGTGTCGCTTGGATTCTCCAAAGGAACTTGCTGACTCAGCCGCCAACCTGAAGTTGGGAGGAATCACCACGCCCCGATGGCTCGCTGAAACACTCGTCCCGAGACATGAACTCTACTACCGAAGGAACATCTCTATCATGGCTGCCTCGGTGAGCTCTATTCCCGCCGACCAAACCTTGAACGATAATGGATCTCGATCAAAGCCTGGTTCCTCGGGTCGACCGAACTCTTCGCCCAAGACTGCTTTTGGCGATGTCGCCCTCGCTGCCGAGGAGCGATGATCCACCCCTTTGGGGGAGGAGGGCACTGACGCCGATCGCTCGCGATCGAATCGGTGCTCATACCGCCGCATGCCCTTGTATTGATCATCACGCCGCCTCCACGCTCCTCACGCCGGGGCGATCTTGGACTATGGGCCGACCGAATGAATTCGCAGCGACGGATCGGTCAGAACCCTGTTCCACGCCCCGATACAACTGAGTTTTGATCTCGTCACCGGAGCAAATCCCTGATTTGTCAGAACCTCTACCAGCCTCCGACCGAAGGCTGAATTGATTCTGCTATACGGCGGCAGCAGCTAAATTCTGAATCGGAGTTCGATATACCTGGTTGGCGGTTGAAAGAGTCAAGGCCGATCGATTCTCGAACCTCGACACGATGTCCGCCCAGCACTCGCTGAAGATTCTCCAGCCGAAAGCGCCAGCCAGTTGGCTAAGCACGATCCTCCAAGGCGCGAGCCTCGGGGTTTCTCCAATGATAGGAGGTAAAGTGCATCCATGTTCCGACGACGAAGCTCCTCCTCTCGAGCGGCGGAGGGCTCGCAAGTACTCTTCGTGGGCTTGCACCGATCGCTTCCACCGCCACCTTCGCTGGTGCGGTGAATCCAGGGGACTGCATGGTCCATCGACCATCGTAACCTCTCGCCGGGTCATCGCTATCGCATTCGACGCTGTCTCTACGGAGCTGGGCCGACAAGTCGAGGCTCGATCGCCGCGATTTGGGGATGGCCGACATGGGCCACCGATGCCTCACCCACCGCCGAAGCCTCGATCGACCGAACGCTTTATGCCGGTGGGAGATCGGGAGTGAAGATAACAGGAGCCGACCCATACTGGGTCGACGGTTGCCGCAGAGGACGCCATGGACACACGCTGACAAAGTGCGCCGCCTCATGGATGGGGAGCGCGGCCCACGCCGAGTGGAGCCTCCTCGGTTAAGCGGAGTCGCCGGCGATTTAACGTGAGCGCACCGAGACGGATCTCGTGGCCGCCACCAGAACTCCACCTGAAACCATGATGCCGAGATCGAGAGAATCCCAACTTCTCCAACAATTGCTAGAACACCGCCCACGGTGGGCGCCAACTCGTGGTTCTAAGTCCGACAAGAGAATGGGGGTAGGTATGGAGAGGCAAGATCCTAGCTATGGAGTAGTTGTATACGTAAGGGATTTACGTAGTTCAGCCCTTCTCTGAGGAAGTAACAGCCCCACGCCTCGGAGCCCTGGAGGCGGTCGATCGGATTATCTGCAGATGTGTTACAGGGTGCGAATCCTTCTATTGTGGAGGGGGGGTGGCTTATATAGAGTGCGCCAGACCCCACCACCACGTAGTAGAGGGTTTAAGGTGCAGTAAAGCTTAGGCGCATCGTAACGCCTTACATAAAGTGTCATTAAGGTCATAAAGACTATTTAACTACAGACCTTTGGATACCGAGTGGCTCTTGGACTCTTGGTGGTCGAAAGGGTCTTCATACTCGAAAGTGTCTTTGAATCTGTCGAGTGGAAGCCTACCAGTCGACGGAAGGCTGCTTCTCTTGTGAATGTCCTGTGGAGGGTACCTTGGGCAGGTCTATGACCTTACCCCTGTACATGACTTCATCAACTAGTGCCCTAACTCAAGTCCATCCGCTGTTCTCGACTGTCTCGTCTGCCACTTTGATCGCATATACCGCAAAAGCTGATCCGGAATTTGCCGGAAGAGTTGTAGATGAGATAGAAAAGATGAGTATCACAAAATGCAGAGGTTTTTGCAAAAGAATGACTCAAAAGTTCAGTCTTAGTTTTCCATGTAGCATTTCGATCCACCGATTTTCAAACTCGTGATACCAAGCAGTTTTTGGAACCTAAATCGATGATCTCGGTTTGACCGAGTTTCAGCTTCGGTGGTACCGAGACTGCTAGGGTTTCGCTGAATTCTCAAATCAGTTGCACCGATTAGTAATTCTCGGTTAGACCGAGAGTCACTTGTGCAATGGCATAAGCCAAATCGGTGAGACCGAAGTTTTCAACTCGGTGGGTCCGAGATGGTTTCGTGAAACCTAAACCTAAAATTTTGAATCACATCTAATCTAAGAACTACTTTGGCTGGATAGATGAGTTTCAATCGTGGAAAGATTCAATATAAAAACAATGTGCTGTGAATCGACGTGGATAGCACAAAGTTCAAGTCCATACCCTAACTTGGCGGTGGACTTGCTACGGCGGCAACGGCGGGATTAAACTGGCTGGCGCGTAAGACCAGCGACAGGAGGCTGTCAAGCGGCAAGGAGACGATCCGAGACCATGATGGCAGAGCGAGCTGTTGCGCGGCGAAGGGTTTCGGAGAAATTTCCAAAATTTTGCCCGTGGCTATATATAGCTCGACCTTGTCGGTGTGACCGAGTGGAACAACTCGGTGGCACCGAGATGCATAACTGTATTCGCCAAGCAAATCGGTGAGACCAAAGTTCAAATCGGTTGCACCGAGATTGAAAACTCGATTGTTGATGATCTCGGTAGGACCAAATGGAAGGATCGGTCGACCGAGAATCACTAAGAGGTTTTGGAAGTTTAAGTCTATGACGAATCGGGACTCCGAAAGTGCTCCTCACATGAGTGGTTCGAATCGACTTGATCAAATTTTGTGATGTAGCATGAATAGAGTTTGAGACGAGAAAAGCATAGATAGCTAAAGAAGGTTCTTAGGCATTCTTGTCCATCCACTTGGCACAAAGAAAAGAATCCAAACAAACAAAACAACAAGTGGATGTCCTTGAATGAGTAAAATATGCACCAACATGCTCACACAATAAGATGGCAATAGAAATATGTGGCAAAGCATGCACAACCAATTTTAGCATCTATCAACAATTGGCATGACTAGGTCATCTATATATGAGTATATTGACTTAGGAGTCAAATGAGAACATTTGATCATAGGTCATACTCATCGCTTAAGCTCAAGTGGGGTTACCACTTTTACATAATGCATTAATGTGTTCACACCATTAGAGTTGCTTTGACTCAATTCTTAGAGTTAAGCTCCCCTAGATGTGAGATCCCCTTAGAGGGATGAACTAACCTTGGGTTTTGTCGATGATGACTTCATGTAGGTGTTGAAGATGTAGATGCTCAATGTTGATGTAGATCATTTGGAGCAATCCTTTGGAGTGAGTTGCACTTTCAACTTGCCTACATGGGTTAGTCCCACAAGGAACAAACAAGAATATCCATAGACATAGAGTGATGCACACAAGATGATGTCCATGAAAACATTAGGTTACCTTGTCCCTTGCCTTACCAACATGAGGGTTTGTGACTCCTTGAACTAGTGCAAGATGTAAAGTTGATTGCACTTGTTCTTGCCAAAATGATATGAGTGAAGAATGTTGGCGGAGTCACCTCAAGAACTCTCTAGTTCTTCTTCTTCGGGATCCACATCATCTTGATGGGAATCCTTGAGTTGTAGTTGTACTTGATGAAGTAGAACTTGACGAGTCTTGGGGACCCACTGAACGAGGCTTTAGGTGCTTCTTCAAATGCATCAATCTCTTCTTGAAGCTTGTCCTTGCCTTTGTTCTTGTGGTCTTGTGGTGGAAGATCATCTTGAGCTTGTGTCCCTTGAAGGAAGTAGGATCATACTTTCTTGTTGAGGAACAAACTTTGTCTTGGGGTATTGATCTTCTTCCCACTCAACTCCATTGGCGTTGAACTTTCATTCAAAACCAACACCTTGATTCTTCCTGCCTTCCTTGCTTGCGCACAATTTCCTTGAATTGCTTACTCCCGCAAGGCTCTTGTAAACACCTTTCTATAATTCCCTTCAATAAACTATTTTCTTGCTCAAGTGTAACTTGGCTAAGAGAATCATTAGTGGAATCAAGAGAACTACTAGAAGCAACAACATTGGATTTGACATTATTATTGTTACTACTAGAGGAAGTATCTTTCTTGTACTTGTTACTAGACTTGACTTGAGGCATGTAAGTAGATAAGAGTAAACGCTGGCAATGTAAGAAGAACTTTTCTTATGGAGATCATCATTGATTGCCTTTAAGAACTCATGCTCTTGCTCAAGATTGAGCTTTTCAAAGCGTAACTTCTCATGAGCCCTTAAAAGTTCTCGATGATCTTCAAGATAGTTTCATGAGCCAACTTAAGAGTGTTTAGTTTTTTAGTTAGAAGCTCAATTTTCTCCTTATCATTGTCATTCGCTTGATTAGCATGATTAATTGACGTTTCATCATAGTATTCATCACTAGAGTTGTCAACAAGTAAATCATCATCACCTAGCAAGTCATCTTCATCAACATCAAAATCAACATACTCGTGGTGTGTTACCTTAGGACCTTTGGCCATGAAGCATCTACAATTCCTTCATTTGGTGAGTCAAATATGTCATAGGAGTTGGTTGACACAAGTGCTAGACCGCAACACCTTCATCTTGAGTATATTCGAGTCGGAGTGATAGCTTTCCTGAGTGATGGTCGGAGTCTGAGCCGGATACCCATTCACCAACATGAGCTTGATGTCTTCGCTTGTGTAGCTCTTGATGACTTGTCCTTCCTTTCCTAATCCTTGCTTCTCCGTGAGGGTCTTCGCTCATAACGATCATCTCTAATCCTCCTCTCTCTTGGTGGTGATTCTCTTTGCTCCTTCTTCTTGGAGAATCTTCTTCTTTTGTAGGGTGCCGACACTCATTGGAGTAGTGTCCGGTCTCCCACAATTGTAGCAATTGCGCCTCGACTAGAAGATCTCTTGTCATTGTAAGACCTTGACTTGGAGCTTTTCTTTGCTTCTACTTTTGTAGAATTTGTTGAAGTTCTTCACCATTAAGCTCAATTCTTCATTGAAGGTTGGTTTCTCACTTGATGATGTGGGGGCTTCACTTGACTTGTTGTGAAGTTCCTCCTTATCCTTGAGTGACATCTCATGAGCAACAATCCTTCCAATGACTTCGCTGGCTTGAGATCTTTGTAGTTTGGCATCATTTGGATCAATGTGCACACGGTATCATACTTTCCATCCAATGCTCTTAGGATTTTCTTGATGATGAATTTGTCGGTCATCTCTTCACTCCCTAAGCCGGCAATCTCATTTGTGATAAGAGCAAGCCTAGAGTACATTTCAGCTAACACCTTCACCATCCTTCATTTTGAACTTGTCAAGTTGACTTTGAGCACATCCAACTTGGATTCCTTGACGGACTCGGTACCTTCATGCATATCAATCAAAGTATCCCAAATTTCCTTTGCATTCTCAAGACGGCTGATTTTGTTGAATTCTTCGGGCACAATCATTGAAGATGATGTCACATGCTTGAGCGTTGTATTGTAGCATCTTCAATTCTTCCGCATTAGCTTCACGGTTCGGTTCTTCCCATCAAAGAATTCACCTTGCAAGCCAATACAAATAATTGCCCAAACGGCGGGTTATGTCCAAGAATATGCATTTTCATCTTATGCTTCCAACTAGCAAAATTAGTACCATCAAAGTAAGGACCTCTACGGTGATAATTTCCTCGCTAGACGCCATACTCTCCTAGGTTGTGAAACCAAGGCTATGACCACCAAAAGCTATGGAAATCAAAGCAAATGGAGACCAAAGCTCGATACCACTTGTAGGACCTTGAAGTATGTCTAGAGGGGGTGATTAGACTACTTGACCAATAAAAACTTAACCTTTTCCCAATTTTATAGTTTGGCAGATTTTAGCTATTTTAGGACAAGTCAAGCAATCATCACACAATTCAAGCAAGCATGCAAAGAGTATATAGGCAGCGGAAAATAAAGCATGCAACTTGCAAGAATGTAAAGGGAAGGGTTTGGAGGATTCAAACGCAATTGGAGACACGGATGTTTTGTCGTGGTTCCGATAGGTGGTGCTATCGCACATCCACGTTGATGGAGACTTCAACCCACGAAGGGTAATGGCTGCGCCGAGTCCACGGAGGGCTCCACCCACTAAGGGTCCACGAAGAAGCAACCTTGTCTATCCCACCATGGCCGTCAGCCACTAAGGACTTGCCTCACTAGCGGTAGATCTTCACGAAGTAGGCGATCTCCTTGCCCTTACAAACTCCTTGGTTCAACTCCACAATCTTGTCTGAGGCTCCCAAGTGACACCTAGCCAATCTAGGAGACACCACTTCCAAGAAGTAACAAATGGTGTGTTGATGATGAACCTTGCTCTTGTGCTTCAAATGATAGTCTCCCCAACACTCAACTCTCTCTCATAGGATTTGGATCTGGTGGAAAGAGGGTTTGAGTGGAAAGCAACTTGGGGAAGGCTAGAGATCAAGATTCATATGGTAGGAATGGAATATCTTGGCCTCAACACATGAGTAGGTGGTTCTCTCTAAACGGTAAGTTGGAAGTGTAGGTTCATTCTGATGGCTCTTCCACGAATGAAGAGGAGGTGGAGGGGTATATAGCCTCCACACAAAATCTAACTGCTACATACAATTTACCAAACTCGTGGGACCGAATCGTTAAACCTGGCCGACCGAATTAGTAAACCTAGTGACCGTTAGTGATTTTCGTGGATCGACATGCATCTCGGTGAGGCCGATATGGTTAGGGTTAGGCATAACGTAATCTCGGTGAGACTGACATACAAACTCGTGGGACCGATTTTGGTAATAAGCTTTCCAGAGAGTTGGTCGTAAACTCGGTGGGACCGATGGCTTTTTTCGGTGAGACCGAAATGTTATAAAAAGGAAACAGAGAGTTTACATTGCAATCTCGGGAACGATCACTCATTTCGTTAGACCAAACGCGTTAAGGGAAACAGAGAGATTTCAACCCCATCTCGGTGAGACCGAGATCCCTATCGTAAGACCGATTTTCTTAGGGTTTGTGGCAGTGGCTATGACTTTTGGAATCGGTATGCCGGATAGAAAGAATCGGTGTGACGGATTTTGGCTTTAGATTTAGGTCATTTGTGGATGGGAAAGTAGTTGAGGGTTTTGGAGCATATCACTAAGCACATGAAGCAAAAGGCTCATTAAGCAACACCTCATCCCTTCTTGATAGTATTGGCTTTTCCTATAGACTCAATGTGATCTTGGATCACTAAAATGTAAAATGAAGAGTCTTGAGCTTTTGAGCTTGAGCCAATCCTTTGTCCTTAGTATTTTGAGGGATCCACTTTCATCATCCATGCCATGCCATTCATTGAGCTTTCCTGAAATAATAGTCTTGAATAGCATTAGCTCAATGAGCTATATGTTGTTATGAATTACCAAAACCACCTAGGGATAGTTGCACTTTCATCCTCCCTTTGCTCCAATGCCAAGAGCGACTCCCATGGCACCGCAAGGAAGAGGTTTTCGGGTCACGGAGAAGGGGAAGGCTCGCCAGGGGCCCGCTCTCCCCGCCAAGCGTGACACGGTTGCCCTCGCAGCACTTTATGCACTTCGCCACGTGCTCCTCGCAGCGCGGGCGATGCCCTTCGCTGGTGGGGGCCGCCTATGTCGAGGCAGCCCCATCGATGAAGGGAGGTGCGCCATGGTGGTGCGCGGCCTCTCGCCGTGCTTCCACTCGGCGGAGGTGCTGCCGGAGTTCGTGGTGTGGTCGGAGAACCTGCCGCAACCGCTTCAACTCCTGCGGCTTCTTTCTCCGACGAGCTGTCGGCCGCAGTCCAGCGGCTCGCTGCAAGCGGACGGCTCCTGTAAAGCTTCCTCGGTTGCGGCCGAGGCCTCCGCCGCGGCAACGCTGTTTCAGCCCACGGCGGGCGACGCTTGCTCGCGGTGCGCAGCTCGAAGGCGATGTAACCTCTACTTCAAGCACGACGACAACACGACATCTCTACGTGAGGGTGTTCGAGAAGATGGCCGCCACGCCGGTGCTGCCCCGAGGACAACGATGGTGACGAGGTGCTCGGTCTTGGCGACGGTCGCGATGAGGACGATGGCGACCCGCCTCGCACCGACTTCGCTGGTCAAGCTACG